>JAAHCF010000094.1:0-71989 GCA_038367545.1 Beauveria asiatica | reverse complement strand
GCTATTAATTATTTAAGCCCTTATTTAATACTATATATTTTCTATAATATTAACCTCCTAATTAGGAGTTAATAAATACTTTATATATATATAAAACCCTTAAAGGGACTATATTTTTACTAGTATTATAAACTAGTCTAATAGCCTTATAGGTAGTAGTAGATATTTTATATATTTTAACCACTTTCTCCCTTAGTAATAATTATAATAGAGGTTATAGTAGGGAGAAACCTTAGTTAATAGTTAAGATACCCCTAATTATTAGTTAAGAGTACTAAAGAGCTACTATAATAAGAGCCTAGAAGAAAAAAAAAGCTATTAAGGGAGCTAATAAGCTTAATAATATATAAGGATTTAAGGATAATTTATCCTAAGTTATAGTAACTACTAGACTTTATAATTATAAGAAGGTTTTATTACTAAACTAGGATATAGATAAAGAAATAGTAGGTAGATAACTTATAATAATATCTAAGATTAGGAGAAGAACTATAAATAGAATATTATATAGATAGATAAGGATTAAAGTGGTTTCTTACTAAGAAAATACTAGGACTAGTAATTATAGGATTAGTACCTATAAAAGGGAGTTTAGCTTATTATAGAGGAAAGTAAATAATTATATAACTATAATATTAACTATAAAGGACCTACTCTTAGTCTAATTAAGTAAGATATTATTAATATAGTTAAAGTATTATAATTAAGAATATAGTTAAATTATCTTATAGTATAGGAGTACTAGGTAGATAGCTTATAAATAGGGTCTTTACTTAGGGAAATAAAGTATAGGTTAAGTAAATAAGGAACTAAGATAAGGATTAAAGTATTCTTAACTAAAGAAGGATAAGAAAACTAAGGAATATAAGATTAGTAGGCTAAAAAGGGTTTAGACTCTAAAAGCTAAATATAAAGTATTTTAGGTTATTATACTATTTAAGAAATAAACTACTCTTAGCCTAAGCTCTCTAAAAAACTCTTCTAAGGTATTTAAATACTCCTAATCTAAATAATAACTATATTACCCTATAGTATTAAGATACTAGGTAAATAGCTTATAAAGATACCCTAGTTAGAGAAGAATATTAAGAATAGATAAAGATAAGGATTAAGGTAAAGCCTAATAGAAATAATTAAAAGTAAAAAGATTATAAACTTAGTAATTAATATAAAAGAAAAGGAGATATTATAATATTTATAATAAATAAAACCCCTCCTTTTTTTAGTAAATAGTAAGCTAATTAAAAGTTATTTAATCTTTTAAAGAGATATTATCTTTACTTTATACTATTTTAACTATTTTATACCTTAAAACTCTTAATTATAATATTATTTATATTATCTAATAATATTAGAGTACTAAAGAGTTATAAAGAGGAGTCTTTTATTATAATAAAAGACTTAATTACTCTTAATAATAATTTAATTAATATAACTAAAGACTAAGGTCTTAAGAATATAGGGATTAATAGTTAGGAGAAAGGAGGGAAGAGGAGGACCCTAGTAAAAGGAAAGAAGGTAGGAGAGTATATTATAAGAGGAGGAGTAATAAGAAGGGTTATAAATAAGGACTTTACTAATCTTAACTTAGACTTCCTTAACTTAGTAAATAATAAGGATCTTTTAGCTACCCTAATCTATACTTAAATTTAACTAAAGACTATCTTTAAAAATAAATTTATTAGAGATAATACTATAAAGTTTTTAAAGAAGTTTAATAAATAAATAAATATAAAAGGAATCTTAAATATATATTAGCTTAATAAACTAATAAATATAACTTAGCCTTACTTAATAAAAGAGGTTAAGTTAATTATATTCTAATATAATTAGAAAGAGACTAAAAAGTATCTAATTAAATATTATTTTAAGTATAATACTAAGGAGTAATATAGTCCTTAGATTAGGTTATCTAGATATAATAAATATTTACCTACTAATAATTATTATATTATTAGTAAATAGTTTATTAAATATAAGTATCTTTATAGATTATTAGATAAAAGACTTTTTATATTTAATAAGTAATTAGGATATCTATAGTTAGTAATATTATTAAGAGTCTATTATAATATAATAGAATAATATAATATTAATATTACCTATTTTAGTAAACTAATATATAAGAATATATACTAGTAAATTTTCTACTTTATTAGGAACTAAATCTAATTTATATAAGATAAAAAGTATAAGAAAGCTACTAATTAGAAGATTCTAATAAGGGTAAAAGGAGAACCTCTAGAGAAAGTTAAAGATATAAGACTTATCTTTAGGTAGGATATTAAACCTACTATTAACCTAATTAATTAGTATAATATTCTAAAGAGAATAGAGGGCTTAGTAATCTATATTTTTAGGAAATAAGATAATAACTAGTAAACTCTTATTTAGTAAAATAATAAGATACTTAAGGAAAAGGATAAGGCTTTAGTAATAATTAATAATATAAAGATAAAAGAGGACTAAGGTACTAAAGAATAAGAGGTTTATATTAATATAATAAAGACTAATAGGGAGTAAGTCTACTAATACTACTCTAAATAAGGATACTTTCCTAATATCTATAACCTTATAAATATAAATACCTTAGTATACTTTTATATATATAATTTAACTATATATATACTCTTACTTAAATTAAAAAATAAGTACCTTATTCTACCTTAGTTATTATATTAGTTCTAGGGTAAGTAGCTTATTTAGAAGCTTATTATCTTATAGGCCTTAAAGGTACTAGGCTCTAGGTTTATAAAATAAGTATTAACCTTATAAGGAAGGTCTAAGCTAGAACTAGTCTTAAGACCTTAAGAATAAGAGAAAGTAGACTTTACCTAGTAATATCTACTAGAGAATTAAAAAAAACTAGTACCTAAGGCTAAGTCTAGTAATCTTAAAGCTAATATTATTTATTTTAATAATAATAATTAGCTAGAACCCTTAATTACTAATATAATAAATATTAAGCTATATTTTAAGAAGTAATCTAGGATAGCTAATAATCTATTAGAAAAGGATAACCTACTTATTAAGCCTTAGAGCCTTAGATCTATAGCTATATAAGAGATAAGCTCTTCTCTTAGTAAAGAAGAAAGCCTAAAGAATAGGATTAAATTTAATACTAATAATTTATAATAGTAAGTTATAGATAATATTATATTAAAAAAGATAAGTATAATAATAAAGGAAGTTATATAATATAACCTAAAAATTAAATACTTACTTACTTAAAGGGTTTTAAATATAATAAAAGGGATCTAAAAAATAAAAGTAATCTTAGTAATTCCCTTAAGCTCTAAGGCTAAGAAGGGACTAGCTATTATTACCTTATATATTAAAGAGTAAGTAGCTACTAAGAGTGCCTTTTATAATATTATATTAATAATAAATATTAGTATAGTTCTAATTAAAGAGTATATTACTTAAGAATAAGAGTATAAATAGTTAACCCTAGTAAAAAGGGGAGAGTATCTAGTAATTACTAATAAAGTAGAAGGACTAGTAAGTATAGAAATTATTTTTATAGGCATAAGACCTCTAATTACTAGCTTAGGTAATAAAGGGATTACTAATTAGGAGGTTAAGTAAGAATATATATATATATACTATATCTTTAATACTAGATATATTATAACTATTTAATAGTCCTTACTCTTTATTTATATTAAGGTAAATACCCCTAAATACCTACTAATAAAAGCACTAGTAGATTCTAGTATAGAAGGAAATATTATAAGCTAAGAACTAGTTATTAAGTATAAGGTTATTATAAAACCCTAATAAGTTATATTTATATTTTACTCTAATTAATAAGTAATTATAACTAAATTTATATTATTATAATTATATCTTAAGAATATCTTTATTTAGTAAAGAATTTATATAACTAATAAACTAATATCTATAGACTTTATCCTAAAAATGCCTTTTATCTAATCTACTTAAGTTATATTTAAGTATCTAGAGGATTAGGAGGGTATAGAGTTATAAATATAGTTTAGTAATACTAAAGTAATAACCCTTATAGTAGGACTAATAGCCTAAGAAGCTATTAATAAGTTACTTAAATTTAGATAATAGTTATTATAAATATAGACTATAGTTATTAATTAGGAGCTTATATAAAGAGAGGATATACTAAAAGGAGAATTTAAAGAAGAGGATATAATTTTTAGATTAGGAGAGGATAATAAGGTAGAAGTTAAGAAGACCTTATATTAGATTATTATAAGAGAAGAAGTTATAATAGAAAAAGAAAATATAACTATAAATCTATAAAAGTAATTAAAAGATAAGATTAAAGTCTTTACTCTTTATAAGAAAAAAGGAGTAAAAGTAAAACTACTAGATATATTTAATAGCTTTATACTAGAAGGTAATCTAAAGTAAAGGGAGAAGAAGTAAAAAGAAGTAAAGAAGGAAGTAAAAGCTATTTATAAATATACTAATTTTTTAATAAGTAAATTCTTAAAAATTAAAAAAGTCTTTTAGATATATAAAGAAAGGCTATAGAGTATTAAGGAATAGATTAGTAATTTAATAGAAAATAAATAAGAGATATTTCTTATAATACTTTATAATAGAGAAGCTATATTAGCCTAGACCTTTAAAGAGAGTAGGTAACTTAATCTTAGTATAGTATCTTTATAAGAGCTAAAAGTTATTAATTATAAGCCCTAGTAAGTAAAATTAATTCTAATTTTAAAGGGAATTTTACTAAAGTTTATCTAGTTACTTAAAATAAGGCTAGAAGCTAGTATCTTAAAAGAAAGCTATAGCCCTTATAAGAATCTAATATTCCTAGTTATTAAACTAAATAAAGGTTTATAACTAATTAACTTAATAATATATATTAATATAGTATTAGTTAGAGATATAAATATCTTTTTAATTTATAAAGAGATTACTAAAGACTTTATAATATATAAGATTTTATTATTACTAGATTTCTTTTCTAATTATAATTAGGTGCCTTTAGCCTTTAAAAGTTAAGATTTAATAACTTTCCCTAGTTCTATTAGCTTATTAAGAATATATATACTTCCCTAAGGAGTTACTAACTCTATTATATAGTTTATATATATAATAATATAAATACTAATAAAGCTTATATTAGAGATCTACTATCTTTACCTAAATAATATTATTATATAAGGCTCTAATAGTATATATAATAATAAAGAGGTACTCCTAAGAATTAGATATTATATAGTAGAGTATATTTAAAACCTTAATAAGGTCTTAGTAAATATTAAATTAATAAACTATATAATTTCTAATAAGAAAAGCTATTAGTACTAGAAGAGGATAGTAATTATAAGGTTCCTCTATAATATATTTAGCTATAGCCTTATAAAGTATAAGGTCTTAAAGATTTAAGAGTAAAAGAAGTATTATAATATTAAGGAAATATATAGCTTTTTAGGTATAATAGCTAGTTATAAACCTATAATTAAGGGCTATTTAGGTATTATTAAACCCTTAATATAGCTCTTAAAGAAAGATATAGGTTTTAAGTAAAGAGGATTATAAGTAAAGATAATAAAAAAGTTAAAGAGGAGGCTTATTATAGCCCTAATCCTAATTACCTTAAGCTATAAATAAGGTATAAGAGTAATTATCTTTTAGGTAAATACTTTATTATTTAAATAGGGGATAGTATTAATATAAATAATTAAGGGGAGGAGAATACTTATATAGTTTAAGAGTAATATCTAGACTTCTATAAAGGTAAGATATAATTAAATAAAGTATAAAACTAGAGGATTATTATATATATTCTAATAACTATATAATTATATTTATAATATTAGTTTTATCTTAAAAATAAATATATTAGTCTTAAAATAATAAATTAATAGTAAAGTAAATAATATTATAAGAGTATTAATTATAAGATAATTAAGCTATATTTAATTATTTAATTTTATAGTTTTATATATACCTAGTAAAAAGAATTTAGTAATAAATATATTATCTTAAAAACTAGTAAGACTATTTAACCTTCTAGAAATAGAGTATAAAAGGGATCTAAAGGAGTTTATTAACTTAATACTAAATTCTATATATAATAATACCTTACTCTTTAGATTAGGATATAATAATAAAAGTTAATTAATAATAATATTTTTAATAATAATTTAATATCTAGAAGGTATATCTCTTAATTAGAGGTATAAGTTTAAGAATAATATAAATTAGTATTTTCTCTATAAAAGAGGCCTATATTAAAAAGTTCTAAGAAGGCCTAAACTACTTTTACTAGTTAATAACTTAAATACTAGAAAGATAATTATTAGAAAGGCCTATAGTTCTTTTAGATATAAAGGATCTTAAATTATAAGTAAATAGATTAAAGCCTAATACTTTTAGCTAAAAATAGATAAGGATATATAAGCTACTATTTAGGTATATAAGTCTTATTAGAAGTAGGCTATTATATATAAGAAGGAGACTATATAGTATATAAAGCCTATAAGACTTATAAAGAAAATATACTTTAATTTATAATATATACCTAATAATTAAGGATATAAGTTTCTTATAGAGGCTAGGTATAACCTTACTAGTTAGGTAGAAGTAATACCTATTAAAAGCTATAATTTAACTATTATATCTAGATTTATTAAGAAATTACTAGGTAGGTATAGTATATTTATAAAAACTATTATTAATAGTAGATTAGAGTTTAAAGGAGAGTTTTTAACTATATTATATAACTAGGGTTATAAGTATATAATAATCTTAAAATATAATCTAAGAGTAAATAGAATAGTAAAAGTAGGGTATTATAGTATAATATTTACTATAATAAAAATAATTAGGCCTAGTATAATAGCCTAGTAATACCTACTAAATATAGTTTTACTTATAAACTAGATATTAATATAAGTATTATATAGAAGATCCTTTTTCTAGTTATTATTTAGTTAGTACCTAATCTTACTAATAGAATTAGTAGTCCTAACCTAGAGGTTAATAAGTTAGGATAATATATAAGACTAATAGTCTTTATTTAAAGCTAGGGTAAGAGTCCTCTTAAAGTACTATAAAGATATAAAGGTAATATATAAAAAGGTCTTTAGCTTTTAAAAGTAATTAGTAGCTTAGATAGACTAATAAAATAGATTTTAACTATAAAAGAGCTTAATACTAGTAAGTATACTAGTCTTAGTATATAATATAGTCTAGAATAATAACTTATTCTAAAATATAAAGGTAAAATTATATTAATAAGGTCTTTATAGAGTAATAAAATATAATAATAAGATAAAAGTATACTATCTTAAGACCCTAAATAAGATTAACCTACCTAGAATATATACTATAGATTAGTTAAAGGTATTCTAGAAGGATAAAGTAAGGTAGTAGTTTTATAAGGAGAATAATAGTTAGACTAATCCCTTAGAGGATAACTCTAAAAATAATAATAAGAATAGTAAGTATATCCTAAAAGATAATAAGAGAACTCTTAATTTAGATAAATTATAAAATAATAAATTATAATATTATAATTTATAATATAAAAGGCTATAAGAAGGGCTATAAGGAGCTAGCTTTAAGAAAAGAGGACTTATTATAAATATATCTATAATATAAGATAAGGATACTAATTAATATAAAGCTATAATCTAAACTCTAAGTTTCTAGCTTTTATAAAGAAACTTATAAGGAGGATAGTAGTAAAATAAAAAGATAAAACTAAAAGTATTAATTATTATTATTAAAAGGAAGTATATAATAAAAAGCCTTAATTATAAGTAGTATAAGTTAATTCTTTATATTTTATTTTTTATTTTTTTATTTATATAAAGTTATACTTAGCCTATTAAGAGGAAGCTTTTATTACTACTTAATAACTCTTAGCCTATTTATAGTTTCTAGGAATAACTAGTAGTAAATTTAGAGAGTAGATTATTAGTCTAGCTAAGTAAGATAGAGAGGAATTAGCTAGATATTAGTAACTTAATCTCTATATAAGCTATATTTACTATTATCTTAACCCTTTAAAGGCTTTTAGTATTCTAAGTAAAGCTACTAGTTATATTACTAATTAATAGTTTACTAAATATAGTTACTATATAATTTACTAAGAATATCTAGAATAGAGATATAGTCTTAGAAAAGGTATAAAATATAAGAATACCCTAAGGTAATATTTAATATAAAGGTAGTTAAGTAATAAGAGTAGAATTAAGGATTTTAATAGCTATATATCTAGATTAAGAGTGCCTTTTACTTATTAATATAATTAGACACTAATCTAAGGATAGGGCCTAAGAGAGTCCTAGCCTTAGTAAAGAGGTATATACTCTATACCTTAAAAAGAAGAGTATATTTAGTAATTATCCTCTAAAATACTTAATTAGAAGAATAAAAATACTCCTAGAAGTATATTATTAATACCTAGTCTTTTAGTATAATTAGATAGAATATAAGCTTAAGGTAAAGAGGAGTCTTATATATATTATAACCTCTACTACCTATAATAAAGAGAATAAGGTCTCTTATAGCCTAGATTATTAGCTATATAGGAGATTAGGGGTTATAAAATATTTATATAAGGGACCTAAAGCTTATTATAATAATAGTTACTATTTATTATTTACTATAAATAATAATAATTATAGAAGTCTACTATATTAAGTATAGTATTAAAAAGAGTATAAATATTAAGAAGCTTCTAGTTAGGTATTTTAAGGGTCTTAAATTTAATTAAAGGACCTAAGAGATAATTAGGTAAAGAAGTGTTAAGGTAATTAAGGATATAAGAGGACTTACTAAGTAAGTTAATTAGGAGGATAAAAAGAAGAAAAGAAGAGGAAGAGGAGGAAATTATTAAAGAAGAGAAGGTATAGGAGGAGGAGTATACTAGTTATTCTAGCTACTAAGAATATATAGTAATCTTATATATATTTATTATAATAAAGCTACTAGTTAATATAGACTAGTAGCCTTATATACTTAAGTTACTAGGTTAATTAGTAATAAAGGCACCTATATAAACCTTATTCTTCTTTAAATCCTCTTCCCTTTTCTTTTCTCTCCCTTATCTTCTTAAAGCTCTTTATATTCTACTCTACCCCTCTAAACCCCTAATCTTAGCCCTAAAGGCTATAACCTCTAAAGTCTATTATTACCCTAATACCCTTAAGAGTTTTATTATTCTTATTAGTTAAGTAAGGAATTTATTTTTATATACTTTATTTTATTTTTCTTTATACTTTATAGCCTAATTTATAATTTACTATTTTATTATACTTATTTTCTTTTTCTCTTATATACTAAGAAGTACTTACCTAATTTCTAAATTTCTACTTTATTATATAAGTATTCTTATTATTATTTTCTTTTTTATTTCTATTTTCTTTATTAGAATAGCTATATTATTTTATCTTAAAGTTAAAAGAAAAGGTAGTAATTATCTATATTACTTTCTTAAAAAAAAAGAGTAAGTTAACTTACTTATTATTAAATCCTACTTATAATATCTATTAATCTTTTACTTAAGGTCTACTTAGCTAAAAGAAGAACCTATTTAGCCCCTTAATTATAAAAATCCTCTTTTTTAAGATATCTAAAAAAGTTTTTATTATATACTAGACTACTTTATAGTTAAAGAAGAAGCCTAGAAAGATTATCTTATATTATACTTTAGGCTTTATAATATACTCTTAAAATATAAATAAGCTAAAGGTACCTTACTTTTAGCTACTTTAAGGATTATTATTTAAGGACTAGAAGAAGTTATTATAATTATCTTTATTAAATTTCTAATTAAAGGCTATTCTTAACTATTTATATATAAGCTTAATAAGCCTAAGGATAAAATAAAATAAGATTAGGAGTTTATAAAAAGAGTACTACTCTTTAAAGGCTTAATTAAGGATAGATTATACTATAGGTAAGGTCTACTAGGCTATAGGTTCTAGGTTAGCCTAGCTAATTTTATAAGCTATTAGAACCTTAGTAAAGGGAGGTACTAGGTTATTATAGTATTTAATAGGAGATTAGGAGTTTTATAGATTTTTAACTTTATTCTAGAGAAAAGAAATATAAGGATAAAAGCTATAGCCTTAATATTTTACTAATAGCTTACTAATATATAACTTCTCTATAGTTTCCTTATATTTACCCTTAATATTAGTAATTAAGGGAATAAGTAGTTTTATAACTATTTAGGGATTTATAATATTATACTACTATTATAAGGCTATACTAATAATACCTTATTAGAGTTAATAAGTAAGATATAGGGAAAGAAATAGTTAGATAAGCTAATTAACCTATTTATAGATAGTTATATATAGGCTATTATATAAGAACCTTATAATCTAGACCTCTCTAAGCTATACTAGATAGACTAAGATAGACTATATTTAACTTAAGTCTTAAATAAAAATTTCTAAGTAAATATTTTATACTATATACTAGCTAATAAGTTAAGAATTAAAAAGCTACTCTTATAGACTTATTAGCTTAGATTTATTAATAATAGCCTAGATAAGTTTTATAAGTTAAAGCTAACTAGGTAATTTATATTTAGTAGTCTAGCTTTATATAAGATAAATAAGAAACTCTTAAAAGATTAGATTAGTATATTCCTTATAAATAATTAAGAAAAATAGTATTATCCTCTATTAAACCTAAAGTTTACTAGAGGCCTCTAGGAGTTTATATTTACCTATTTTAAAAGAATAAAGAGTATTCTATTCTCTAATATTATATATATAAATAAATACCTATAGTACCCTAATCCTTAGACGCCCCTAGTAGAGGGACCTAGTAATATTAAAGGTCTCCTAGGTTAAGACTAGTTATAAAAGGAAAGGGCTATATATTTAAGATATAAATCTACTAGTTTTAATAGCTAGATAGTAGGCCTAGGTCCTATATAAGGCTTTATAGTTATATAAAGTACTAACTAAAGTAGGTAAAGTTTTAAGCTAATAAACCCTTTAAGCCCTAATACCCCTAAGAGCCCCTTAGCCTAATTAGAGAAGATAAGACCTCTAGATTAAAAGCTAAAGTAGCTACTAAATAAAGAATCTATAACTACTAGAATACTAAATACTTATTAATAACTTTTCTTAATTACTTAAAAGTTTACTCTATTAATAATATCTTAAGTCTCCTAATATTTTATAACCTTATAATAGGCTTTTACTATAAAGGATTAGGCTATCTATAAACTAAAAGATACCTAGATTATATAAGGGTTACTAATCCTAAAGGAACTTAAAGAGGTAATTAGAAAAGCTACTATTATAAGCTAAGATACTAATAAAGATAATTAAGCTCTAAGTATTATTAAAGATTAAGATAAGTTAATTTATAAATAGCTTATACTTATAAATAATCTAGACCTAATTAATAATATATTTAATTTAAGCCTTAGTATTAATAACTCTTTATTATACCCCTAGTATATATATTAGCTTTAGAATTAGGGGAAATAGACTTTACCCTATACTAGATATATTCTAGTACTTTAGTTAGGTAAAAGGAAAATAAGCTTATTAAGAACTATACTTATTAGGACTATCTAGCTACTAGAAGAAGATATAGTATAGGCATAACTAGTAAAGGCTTTATATATAACTACCTTAAAGAGATCCCTAATCCCCTTTATCCTAAATAGATTAGTTACTACTAGTATATAGACCTAAGTTTATAAAGCTATTACTATATACTAAACTATATACTTATCCTTAGCTAGGACCTTAGTATTATAACTAAAGGCTTAAGTAGATTTTAAGGCTACTAATATAGAAAAAGCTTTATAAATTACTAGGGAATAGTTAATTAAGTATACTAAGAAGCTTAAGAAGGCTAAAGAGTTATAAGCTACTATTAAGAAAGCTACTACTAATAGATAAGTTACTAGAGATAAGGCTATAGAGGGAAAGGAGGAACTAAGCTCTAAAGTAAAGCTAGATCTGCCTATAAGCTCTACTAGAAGCTAAAGAGGAATAGATTAATTAGTATATAGATTTAGGAGGAAAAATTTATTATTTATTTTTATTATTAGGTATTTAGGTATTTATTTTAAGTTAAAAAAATAAGGGGAATTATTTATATAAGACTTATTACTATTCTATAGCTATCTATTTTTTTTTTATTATATAGGGAGGATTATATTAGTTAGATTTAACTACCTTTAGGGTTTATTTATAAGGAATAATATAAAAAGATAAAGTTCTTTTATAGTTTTTAAAAATAACTTTTTTACCTTTTTTATATCTAATTTCTATTATTTACCTTATAATCTAAAGCCCTATAAGGTTTTCTATAGTCTCTAATAATATCTTTACTTAATATAAAGCCTTTAATAATTTAATAAGTAATAATACTACTAATTATTTAAGCCCTTATTTAATACTATATATTTTCTATAATATTAACCTCCTAATTAGGAGTTAATAAATACTTTATATATATATAAAATCCTTCAAGGGACTATATTTTTATTAGTATTATAAACTAGTCTAATAGCCTTATAGGTAATAGTAGATACTTTATATATTTTAGCCACTTTCTCTCTTAATAATAATTATATTAGATTATTTTTCTTTTTATAATTAAATTAACTATAAAGTATACTTAGTTACTAATATTTATAGTAAATAAAGACTTATTAGATCTTTATTAAAAAGTTAGTTTTACTAATAATAATAGCTATTATTTCTTAATTTCTTCTTAGCTTCTTTAATCTTTTAACTTACTCTTTTAAGTATCTTAAAAAAAGTTAGTTTTTATTCTCTCCTCTCCTTCTATTCTTCTTATCTTTATTATTATTAACTTTATATTAATATATTAAAGCTTTCTTAGTAATTACTTAATCTACTAGCTATATTAATTAAGTTTAAGTTAAGTAAACTACTTATAAATATATTATTTCCTTTATTTATATATTTTAATAATATAATATAAATAATATAGGTATTTTTATCCTTAATATAGTAATCCCCTTTAAGGTTTTTAATAAGAGAAATAAAATTTTCTCTTTATTTATTAATCTTCTAGTATTAGAGTTTATATTTATTAAAGATTTTATTTTATATATTAAAGCTTAAAAATATTTAGTATTCTAATTTCTTCTAAAGATAATATCTATAATTATTATAAGGGTAAGAAGCTTATAAAAGTATTATATAATCTTAATATATAATATTAAGTTCTAAAATCTCTAAATTAACTTCTTAAACCTATTATAATTATTATTAAGAGAGAAAATAGCTAAAATATATAAAGTATCTACTACTACCTATAAGGCTATTAGACTAGTTTATAATACTAATAAAAATATAGTCTCTCTAAGGGTTTTATATATATATAAAGTATTTATTAACTCCTAATTAGGAGGTTAATATTATAGAAAATATATAATATTAAATAAGGGCTTAAATAATTAGTAATATTATTACTTACTAAATTATTAAAGGCTTTATATTAAGTAAAGATATTATTAGAGACTATAAAAAACCTTATAGGGTTCTAGATTATAAGGTAAATAATATAAATTAGATATAAAAAAGGTAAAAAAGTTATTTTTAAAAACTATAAGTAGACTTTATTCTTTTATACTATTCCTTATAGGTAAACCCTAGAAGTAGTTAAATCTAATTAATATAATCCTCCCTATATAGTAAGAAAAAAAATAAATAGTTATAGAATAATAATAAGACTTATATAAAGAACTCTCTTATCCTTCTTAACTTAAAATAAATATTTAAACACCTAATAGTAAAAATAAAACCTTTCTTCTTAAATCTATACTTTAATTAATCTACTCCTCTATAGCCTCTAATAGTATTTTTAGGTTAACCCTACTTTATATCTATACTTAGATCCTCCTTTTCCTCTATAGCCTCTTCCTTAGTAACTTAGCCCTTAATAGTAGTTATCTTAATAATAGCTAGTATAGTAGTAGTAGCCTTCTTAATAGTAGCTTATAACTCTTTAGCTTTCTTAAGCTTTTTAGTATACTTAATTAACTATTCCTTAGTAATCTATAAGGCCTTCTCTTTATTAATAGCTTTAGAGTTAGCTTAAGCTTCTAGTTATAATATATAAGTCCTAGCTAAGATTAGGCGCGTGGTTTAATATATAGTAATAGTCTTATAGACTTAGGTCTATATACTAGTAGTAACTAGTTTATTTAGGATAAAGGGGATTAGGGATCCTTTTAAGGTAGCTATATATAAAGCCTTTATTAATTATACCTATATTATATCTCCTTCTAGTAGCTAGATAGTCCTAATAAGTATAGTCCTTAATAAGCCTATCTTCTTTTTACCTAATTAAAGTACTAGAATATATTTAATATAAGGTAAAGTCTATTTCCCCTAGTTTTAAAGCTAGTATATATATTAGGGGTATAATAAAAAGTTATTAATACTAAGGCTTAGGTTAAATATATTATTAGCTAGTTCTAGGTTATTTATATATATAAGCTATTTATAAATTAACTTATCTTAATCCTTAATAATACTTAAAGCTTAATTATCTTTATTAGTATCTTAGCTTATAGTTATAGTATTTTTAATTACCTCCTTAAGTTCCTTTAGGATTAGTAACCCTTATATAATCTAAGTATCTCTTAGCTTATAGATAGCCTAATTTTTTATAATAAAGGCCTATTAGGAGGTTATAGAATATTAAGAGACTTAAGATATTATTAATAAAATAAATTCTTAAATAGCTAAGAAAAACTATTAATAAATATTTAATATCCTAATAGCTATAGACTCTTTACTTAGTAGCTACTTTAGCTTCTAATCTAGAGGTCCTATTTTCCCTAATTAGGCTAAAGGGCTCTTAAGGGTACTAGGGTTTAAAAGGTTTACTAGCTTAAAATCCTATCTACTTTAGCTAGTACTTTATATTACTACTAAACCTTATATAAGATCTAGTCCTTCTATCTAGTTATTAAAGCTTCCTAATCTATACTTTAAAGGTATAGACCTTCTCTTCTATAACTAATTCTAACTTAAGAGACCTTTTATATTACTAAGTCTCTTCTTTAGAGGTATTTAAAGGTTAAGGAATTATATATATTTACTTATATTTATAATATTAAAGAATAGAATACTCTCTATTCCCTTAGGATAGGTAAATATAAACTCCTAGAAGCCTCTAATAAACCTTAGATTTAATAAAGGATAGTACTATTCTTCTTAATTATTTATAAAGAATATACTAATCTAGTCCCCTAAGAGTTTCTTACTTATTCTATATAGAACTAGACTACTAAATATAGACTACCTAGTTAGCTTTAACTTATAAAGCTTATCTAGGCTATTACTAATAAGTCTAAGTTAGTAGGTTTATAAGAGTAGCTTTTTAATTCTTAGCTTATTAGCTAGTATATAGTATAAAATATTTACTTAGAAATTCTTATTTAAGACTTAAGTTAAGTATAGTCTATCCTAGTCTATTTATTATAACTTAGAGAGGTTTAGATTATAAGGCCCTTATATAATAGCTAGCTTAAGGCTATTTATAGGTAGGCTAATTAGCTTATTTAACTACTTCTTCCCTTATATCTTACTTATTAGCTCTAATAGGGTATTACTAGTATAGCTTTATAATAGTAATATAATATTATAGATTCTTAAATAGTTATAAGACTATTTATTCCCCTAATTACTAATATTAAGGGTAAATATAAAGAAACTATAAGGGAGTTATATATTAGTAAGCTATTAATAAAATATTAAGGCTATTACTTTTACTATTATATATCTTCTATTTAGGATAAAGTTAAAGATCTATAAAACTCTTAATCTCCTATTAAATACTATAATAACCTAGTATTTTCTTTTATAAAGGCTCTAGTAAGTTATAAAGTTAGCTAGACTAATCTAAAACCTATAGCCTAATAAACCTTACTTATAATATTAGCTATCTTTAATTAAGCCTCTAAAAGGTAATACTTTTTTTATAAACTCCTAATTAAGTTCTATTTTATCCTTAAGTATATTAAGCTTATATATAAATAGTTAAGGATAGCCTTTAATTAGAAATTTAATAAAAATAATTATAATAATTTCTTCTAGTCTTTAAATAATAATCTTAAGTATAACTAAAAGTAAAGTATCTTTAGCTTATTTATACTTTAAAAGTATACTATAAAGCTTAAAGTATAATATAAGATACTCTTCTTAAGATCCCTCTCTAATTATAAAGTAGTTTAGTATATAATAAAAGCTTTTCTTAATATCTTAAAAGAGAGGATCTTCTTAATTAGGGGGTAAAATAGGTTCTTCTTTTAGCTAAATAGTCTTTAAGTAAAAGATTAGTAAATAGTATAAATAGGATTTAATAATAAGTAAATTAACTTACTCCTTTTCCTTAAGAAAGTAATATAGGTAATTACTATCTTTTCTTTTAACCTTAAAGTAAAATATTATAGCTATTTTTAATAGAAAATAAAAATAAAAAAGAAAATAATAATAAAGATATTTATATAATAAAGTAAAGAATTAGAACTTAGGTAGGTACTTCTTAGTATATAGGGGAGAAAGAAAATAGATATAATAAAGTAATAGGCTATAAATTAGGCTATAAAATATAAAAAAAAAATAAAATAAAGTATAGAGAGATAAATTTCTTACTTAATTAATAAAAATAGAAAGGTCTTAAGGGTATTAGGATAATAATAGGTTTAAAGAAAAATAACCTTTAGGGCTAAGATTAGGAGTTTTAGGTAGTTAAGGTAGAGTATAAAGAGCTTTAAAGGGATATAAAAGAGAAAGAAGAGGGAAGAGAGAGAAATAAAGAATATAATTTATATAAATAATATAATTACTAGCTAATCTAGTAAATTAGGTATATAAGGCTATTAGTTTATACTAGCTAGTAGCTTTATTATAATAAATATATATAAAACTATAATATATTTATTATAGTTTAAATAGCTAATATACTCCTCCTCTTATATCTTCTTTTTTTTAATAATTTCCTCCTCTTCCTCTTCTTTTCTTCCTTTTATCCTCCTAATTAACTTACCTAGGTAAGTCTCCTTATATCTTTAATTACCTTAATATCTCCTTATTTAATTATCTCCTAGGTCTTATAATTAAATTTAAGGCTCTTAAAATACTAAATTAGAAGCTTCTTAATATCTATACTCTCTTTAATATTATACTTAATATAGTAGACTTCTATTAATATTATTATTTATAATAAATAACTAATAGTAATTACTATATTAATAAGCTCTAGGTCCCCTATATAAGTACTTTATAACTCCTAATCTCCTATATAGCTAATAATCTAGGCTATACTTAACCTTATTCTCTTTATTATTAAAGGTAGAGGTTATAATATATATAAGACTCTACTTTACCTTAAGCTTACTTTTTACCTAGCTATACTAAAAGACTAGGTATTAATAATATAATTCTAGAAATAATTTTATTTTTTTAATTAAGTATTTTAGAAGATAATTACTAAATATACTCTTCTTTCTAAGGTATAGAGTATATATCTTCTTACTAAAACTAGGACCCTCTTAGGCCCTATTCTTAGAATAGTATCTAATTATATTAATAAGTAAAAGGCACTCCTAATCTAGATATATAGCTATTAAAACCCTTAATTCTACTCTTATTACTTAATTACCTTAATATTAAATATTACCTTAAGGTACTTTTATATTTTATACCCTTTTTAAGACTATATCTCTATTCTAGGCATTCTTAGTAAATCCTATAAAAACTATATCTAGTAAACTATTAGTTATTAGTATAACTAGTAGTTTTATCTTAAATACTAAAAGCCTTTAGAGGGTTAAGAAGATAATAAATATAGCTTATATAAAAATTAGGTTACTAGTATCTAGCTAATTCCTCTCTAATCTACTTAGTTAGACTAATAATCTACTCCCTAAATTTATTACTAGTTATTCTTAAAGACTATATATAGGCTAAGAATTATTAAGTAGTAATAGAAGCTTCCTCTTAATAGGTTAAGTATAGACTCTTATAAATAGAAAAATAAAAAATAAAATATAAAGAATTAGTTTATATTACTTATAATTAAGGTTTTTTATTATATACTTCCTTTTAATAATAATAATTAGTACTTTTAGTTTTATCTTTTTATTTTACTATTTTCTTCCTTATAAGTTTCTTTATAAAAGCTAGAAACTTAGAGTTTAGATTATAGCTTTATATTAATTAATATCCTTATCTTATATTATAAGTATATTTATAATAAGTCCTCCCTTCTTAAAATTAGCTCCTTATAGCCTTTTTTATAGTCTTTTATATTATAAATTATAATATTATAATTTATTATTTTATAATTTATTTAAATTAAGAGTTCTTTTATTATCTTCTAGAATATACTTACTACTCTTACTATTACTTTTAAAATTATCCTTTAGGAGATTAGTTTAACTATTATCCTCTTTATAAAACTATTACTTTACTTTATCTTTCTAAAATACCTTTAGTTAATCTATAATATATATTCTAGGTAAATTAATCTTATTTAAGGTCTTAAGATAGTATACTTTTATTTTATTATTATATCTTATTATCTTATAAGGACTTTACTAATATAATTTTACCTTTATATCTTAAGATAAGTTATTATTCTAAACTATATTATATATTAAGACTAGTATATTTACTAGTATTAGGCTCTTTTATAGTTAGAATCTATTTTATTAGTCTATTTAGGCTACTAATTACTTTTAGAAGCTAAGGACTTTCTTATATACTATCTTTATATTTTTATAGTACTTTAAGAGGACTCTTACCTTAGCTTTAAATAGAGACTATTAGTCTTATATATTATCTTAACTTATTAACCTCTAGGTTAGGACTACTAATTCTATTAGTAAGATTAGGTACTAACTAAATAATAACTAGAAAGGGGATCTTCTATATAATACTTATACTAATATTTAGTTTATAAGTAAAACTATATCTAATAGGTATTATTAGGTTATTATATTAGGCCTAATTATTTTTATTATAATAAATATTATATTATAATACCTTACTTTTATTATTTTATTTACTCTTAAATAATATTTTAAGATTATTATATACTTATAACCCTAGTTATATAGTATAGTTAGAAACTCTCTTTTAAACTCTAATTTATTATTAATAATAGCTTTTATAAATATACTATACTTACTTAATAATTTCTTAATAAATCTAAATATAATAGCTAAATTATAGCTTTTAATAGGTATTACTTCTATCTAGCTAGTAAAGTTATACCTAGCCTCTATAAGAAACTTATATTCCTAATTATTAGGTATATATTATAAATTAAAATATATTTTCTCTATAAGTCTTATAAGCTTTATATATTATATAGTCTTCTTCTTATATATAATAGCCTACTTCTAGTAAGACTTATATACCTAAATAGTAACCTATATATCCTTATTTATTTTTAGCTAAAAGTATTAGGCTTTAATCTATTTACTTATAATCTAGGATCCTTTATATTTAAAAGAACTATAGGCCTCTCTAATTATTATCTTTTTAGTATCTAAGTTATTAACTAGTAAGAGTAGTTTAGGCCTCTTTAGAACTTTTTAATATAGGCTTCTTTTATAAAGAAAATACTAATTTATATTATTTTTAAATTTATATCTTTAATTAGGAGGTATACCTTTTAGATATTAAATTATTATTAAAAATATTATTATTAATTAACTTTTATTATTATATCCTAATCTAAGGAGTAAGGTATTATTATATATAGAATTTAGTATTAAGTTAATAAACTCCTCTAAATCCCCTTTATACTTTATTTTTAGAAGGTTAAATAGTCTTATTAGTTTTTAAGATAATATATTTACTATTAAATTCTTTTTATTAAGTATATATAAAACTATAAAATTAAATAGTTAAATATAGCTTAATTATTTTATAATTAGTACTTTTATAATATTATTTATTTTGTTATTAATTTATTATTTTAAGACTAATATATTTATTTTTAAAATAAAAATAGTATTATAAATATAATTATATAATTACTAAAATATATATAATAATCCTTTAGCTTTATACTTTATTTAATTATATTTTACTTCTATAATAGTCTAGATATTACTCTTAAACTATATAGGTATTCTCCTCCCCTTAATTATTTATATTAATACTACCCCTTATCTAGATAATAAAGTATTTACTTAGAGGATAATTACTCTTATACTTTATTTATAGTTTAAGGTAATTAGGATTAAGGCTATAATAAGCTTCCTCTTTAACTCTTCTATTACCTTTACTTATAATCCTCTTTATTTAAAACCTATATCTTTTTTTAAGAGCTATATTAAGGGTTTAGTAATACTTAAATAGCCCTTAATTACTAGTTTATAACTAGCTATTATACTTAAAAAACTATATACTTCTTTAATATTATAGTACTTCTTTTACTCTTAAATCTTTAAGACTTTATACTTTATAAGGCTATAACTAAATATACTATAAAGGAACTTTATAATTACTACTCTCTTCTAATACTAATAACTCTTCTTATTAAAAATTATATAGTTTACTAATTTAATATTTATTAAGACCTTATTAAGGTTTTAAATATACTTTACTATATAATATCTAATTTTTAAGAGTATTTCTTTATTACTATATATACTATTAGAGCCTTATATAATAATATTATCTAAATAAAGATAATAGATCTTTAATATAAGCTTTATTAGTATTTATATTATTATATATATAAACTATATAATAAAGTTAATAGCTTTTTAAGAAAATATATATATTCTTAATAAGCTAATAAGACTAGGGAAAGTTATTAAATCTTAACTTCTAAGGACTAAAGGCACCTAATTATAGCTAAAAAAGAAATTTAGTAATAATAAAATCTTATATATTATAAAGTCTTTAATAATTTCTTTATCGATTAAAGGGATATTTATATCTCTAACTAATACTATATTAATATATATTATTAAGTTAATTAGTTATAAACCTTTATTTAGTTTAATAACTAAGAATATTAAATTCTTATAGGAGCTATAGCTCTCTTCTAAAATACTAGCTTTTAGCCTTATCTTAAGTAACTAGATAAACTTTAGTAAAATTCCCTTTAAGATTAAGATTAATTTTACTTACTAGGGCTTATAATTAATAACTTTTAGCTCTTATAAAGGTATTATACTAGGATTAAGTTACTTACTCTCTTTAAAGGTCTAGGCTAATATAGCTTCTTTATTATAAAATATTATAAAGAATATCTCTTATTTATTTTCTATTAAATTACTAATCTATTCTTTAATACTTTATAGTCTTTTCTTATATATTTAAAAACCTTTCTTAATTTTTAAGAATTTACTTATTAAAAAGTTAATATATTTATAAATAACTTTTACTTCCTTTTTTACTTCTTTCTATTTCTTCTCCCTTTACTTTAAATTACCTTCTAGTATAAAGCTATTAAATATATTTAATAGTTCTACCTTTACCCCTTTCTTTTTATAAAGAGTAAAGACTTTAATCTTATTTTCTAATTACTTTTATAGATTTATAGTTATATTTTCTTTTTTTATTATAACTTCTTCTTTTATAATAATCTAATATAAAGTCTTCTTAACTTTTACCTTATTATTCTCTCCTAATTTAAAAATTATATCCCCTTCTTTAAATTCTCCTTTTAATATATCCTCTTTTTATATAAGCTCTTAATTAATAATTATAGTCTATATTTATAATAACTATTATCTAGACTTAAGTAATTTATTAGTAGCTTCTTAGGCTATTAGTCCTATTATAAAGGTTATTACTTTAGTATTATTAAACTATATTTATAACTTTATACCCTCTTAATCCTCTAAATACTTAAATATAACTTAAGTAGATTAGATAAAAGGTATTCTTAAGATAAAGTCTATAAATACTAGTCTATTAATTATATAAATTCTTTACTAAATAAAGGTATTCTTAAAATATAATTATAATAATATAAATCTAGTTATAATTACTTACCTATTAGAGTAAAATATAAATATAATTTATTAGGGTTCTATAGTAACTTTATACTTAGTAGCTAGTTCTTAGCTTATAATATTTCCTTTTATACTAAAATCTACTAGTGCCTCTATTAGTAGGTATTTAGGAGTATTTACCTTAATATAGATAAAGGATAAGGACTATTAAGTAGCTATAATATATCTAATATTAAAAATATAGTATATATATATATATTCTTACTTAACCTCTTAATTAGTAATCCTTTTACTACCTAAGCTAGTAATTAGAGGTCTTATACCTATAAAAATAATTTTTATACTTACTAGTCCTCTTACTTTATTAGTAATTACTAGATACTCTCCTCTTTTTATTAAGGTTAATTATTTATACTCTTATTCTTAAATAGTATACTCTTTAATTAAGACTATACTAATATTTATTATTAATATAGTATTATAGAAGGCACTCTTAGTAGCTATTTACTCTTTAATATATAAGGTAATAGTAGTTAGTCCCTTCTTAGCCTTAGAGCTTAAAAGAACTATTAAGATTATTTCTATTTTCTAAATCCCTTCTACTATATCTAAAACCCTTTAAGTAAATAAGTATCTAATTTCTAGGTTATATTATATAACTTCTCTTACTATTATATTTATCTTTTTTAATATAATATTATCTATAACTTACTATTATAGATTATTAGTATTAAATTTAATCTTATTCTTTAGGCTTTCTTCTTTACTAGGAAAAGAGCTTATCTTATATATAGCTATAGATTTAAGGCTTTAGGGCTTAGTAAGTAAGTTATCTTTTTCTAGTAAATTATTAGCTATCCTAGATTATTTTTTAGAATATAGCTTAATATTTATTATATTAGTAATTAAGGGTTTTAGCTAGTTATTATTATTAAGATAAATAATATTAGCTTTAAGATTACTAGGCTTAGCCTTAGGTACTAGTTTTCTCTAATTTTCTAGTAAGTATTATTAGGTAAAGTTTACTTCCTCTTATTCTTAAGGTCTTAAGACTAGTTTTAGCTTAGACCCTCCTTATAAGGTTAATACTTATTTTATAAACTTAGAGCCTAGTACCTTTAAGGCCTATAAGATAATAAGCTTCTAAATAGGCTACTTACCTTAAAACTAATATAATAATTAAGATAGAATAAGGTACTTATTCTTTAATCTAAGTAAAAGTATATATATAGTTAAGTTATATATATAAAAGTATACTAAGGTATTTATATTTATAAGGTTATAAATATTAAGAAAGTATCTTTACTTAAAGTAGTATTAGTAGACTTACTCCTTATTAGTCCTTATTATATTAATATAGACCTCTTATTTTTTAGTACCTTAGTCCTCTTTTATTTTTATACTATTAATTATTACTAGAGCTTTATTCTTTTCCCTAAGTATTTTATTATTTTACTAAATAAGAGCTTATTAGTTATTATCTTATTTCTTAAAAATATAGATTATTAAGCCCTTTATTCTCTTTAGAATATTATACTAATTAATTAGGTTAATAGTAGGCTTAATCTCTTACCTAGAGATAAGTCTTATATTTTTAATTTTCTCTAAAAGTTCTTCTTTTACCCTTACTAGAACCTTCTAATTAATAGCTTTTTTATACTTTTTATCTTATATAAATTAGATTTAATCCCTAATAAAGTAAAAAATTTACTAGTATATATCCTTATATATTAGTTTATTAAAATAGGTAGTATTAATATTATATTATTTTATTATACTATAATAAACTCTTAATAGTATTATTAACTATAGGTATCTTAACTACTTACTAAATATAAGAAGCCTTTTATTTAATAATCTATAAAAATACTTATACTTAATAAGCTATTTACTAATAATATAATAATTATTAATAAGTAAATATTTATTATATTTAAATAATCTAATCTAGAGATTATATTAGTTTTTAGTATTATATTTAAAATAATACTTAGTTAAATACTTTTTAGCCTCTTTCTAATTATATTAAAATATAATTAACTTAATCTCTTTTATTAAGTAAGGCTAAGTTATATTTATTAGCTTATTAAGCTAATATATATTTAAGATTTTTTTTATATTTATTTATTTATTAAACTTCCTTAAGAACTTTATAATATTATCTTTAATAAACTTATCCTTAAAGATAATCTTTAACTAAATTTAAGTATAAATTAGGGTAACTAAAAGATCCTTATTATTTACTAAGTTAAGGAAGTCTAAGTTAAGATTAGTAAAGTCCTTATTTATAACTTTTCTTATTACTCCTCCTCTTATAATATACTCTCCTACCTTCTTTCCTTTTACTAAGGTCCTCCTCTTCCCTCCTTTCTCTTAACTATTAATCCCTAGATCCTTAAGACTTTAGTCTTTAGTTATATTAGTTAAATTATTACTAAGAGTAGTTAGGTCTTTTATTATAATAAAAGACTCCTTTTTATAACTCTTTAGTACTTTAGTATTATTAAATAATATAAATAATATTATAATTAAGAGTTTTAAGGTATAGAATAATTAAAATAGTATAGAGTAAGGGTAATATTTTTTTAAAAGATTAAATAGCTTTTAATTAGCTTACTATTTACTAGAGAAGGGAGGGGGTTTATTTATTATAAATATTATAATATCTCCTTTTCTTTTATATTAGTTATTAGGTCTATAATCCTTTTACTTTTAATTATTTCTATTAAGCTTTATTTTAATCCTTATTTTCTATCTATTCCTAATATTCTTCTTTAACTAGAGTATCTTTATAGGCTATTTATCTAGTATCTTAATATTATAAGGTAATATAGTTATTATTTAGATTAAGAATATTTAAATACTTTAAAAGAGTTTTTTAAAGAGCCTAGGCTAAGAGTAGTTTATTTCTTAGATAGTATAATAACCTAAGATACTTTATATTTAACTTTTAGAGTCTAAGCCCTTTTTAGCTTACTAATCTTATATTCTTTAGCTTTTTTATCCTTCTTTAGTTAAGAACGCCTTAATCCTTATCCTAGTTCCTTACTTACTTAACCTATACCTTATTTCCCTAAATAAGAACTCTATCTATAAGCTATCTACCTAATACTCTTATACTATAAGATAATTTAACTATAATCCTAATTATAGTACTTTAACTATATTAATAATATCTTACTTAACTAGATTAAAAGTAAGTTCTTTATAATTAATATTATAATTATATAATCCTTTACTTTCTTCTATAATAAGCTAAACTTCCTTTTATAAGTACTAATCTTATAATTATTAGTCTTAGTATTTTCTTAGTAAGAGATTACTTTAATCCTTATCTATCTTTATAATATTCTATTTATAGTTCTTCTCCTAATCTTAGATATTATTATAAGTTATTTACTTACTATTTCTTTATCTATATCCTAGTTTAATAATAAAACTTTCTTATAATTATAAAGCCTAATAACTATTATAACTTAAGATAAACTATCCTTAAATCCTTATATATTATTAAGCTTATTAGCTCTCTTAATAGCTTTTCTTCTAAGCTCTTATTATAATAGCTCTTTAGTACTCTTAACTAATAATTAGGGGTATCTTAATTATTAACTAAGGTTTCTCCTTATTATAATCTCTATTATAATTATTACTAAAGGAGAAAGTAGCTAAAATATATAAAGTATTTATTATTACTTATAAGGCTATTAGACTAGTTTATAATACTAATAAAAATATAGTCCCTTTAAGGGTTTTATATATATATAAAGTATTTATTAACTCTTAATTAAGAGGTTAATATTATAGAAAATATATAATATTAAATAAGGGCTTAAATAATTAGTAGTATTATTATTTACTAAATTATTAAAGGCTTTATATTAGGTAAAGATATTATTAGAGACTATAGAAAACCTTATAGGGTTCTAGATTATAAGGTAAATAATAAAAATTAGATATAAAAAAGGTAAAAAAGTTATTTTTAAAAACTATAGATAGACTTTATCCTTTTATACTATTCCTTATAGGTAAACCCTAGAGGTAGTCGAATCTAACTAATATACTATAATTCATTATT
Source organism: Beauveria asiatica (assembly GCA_038367545.1). Classification (NCBI taxonomy): domain Eukaryota; kingdom Fungi; phylum Ascomycota; class Sordariomycetes; order Hypocreales; family Cordycipitaceae; genus Beauveria; species Beauveria asiatica. The sequence continues at coordinate 45,965 of JAAHCF010000094.1, read as the reverse complement.
TTCTATATTAATTAATATTATTATAAGTATAATAAGATTTAAAATATTTATTTTATATATAACTATTATATTAAGTTCTTTATTCTTAAAATAAGATTATCCTTTAACTATATAGTTATTAACTTACTTTAGTAATATTATTAGTATATAAATAAATATATCTTTTATATCTAACTTAGTAATCTTAAGATCCTTCCTTTTACTTAGAGGTATCTTTAAGACTATATTAGTATTTACTTTAATTTCTAATTTAGTTATTTTAAGGTCTTCTTCCTTATCTAAGATAAATTATATTTTAAAATCCTAGTCTTTATCTAAACTAGTATTATCTAGTAAATAGTAGTTTTACTTTAGTTTAGAGAAGTACTTTTTACTATTTACTATACTAATATTTTAAGTAAATAACTTATTTTAATTAGCTATATTTAGTTTTTATAATTTAGTTATAAGTTTCTAAGTTTTCTTAGGGGTATAATACTTATTTATAAAGTATCTAGTCTTATTATAATTATAATAAGTTTTACTCTTCTCCTTATTTATAATATTAAGTTTTATTAGACCTAAGTAAGTTCTATAAGTTATAAATCTATTTTAGTATCTTCTAGTATTTAGCTAATAGTATTATAAAGGGTTATTATAATAGCTTATTCCCCTTTTACTATATTTAAGTTTTTTTATATAAAGATAATTATTAATCTTAATAGCTTATTTAATAAACCTATTAAAGTTATTAAGTTAATCTTTTTTAGTAATTTTATTTTTTATATCTTCTTTAAGTCTATTATAAAAGAATTCTATTTAGCTATTATTATCTTAATTAATAATAATAGTAATATATCTAAACTCTTATATATAGTACTAAGTAAACTTAGTTTACTTAAGTACTTTAAGTTTATATATAATAGTCTAAATCTTATTAAGGTCTTTAAAAGTAATTTTAAATAACTTTTTAAAGTTATTATAATTATTAAAGATTTAAGTAATCTTTATTACTAGATTATTATTATTCAAATAGTTCCTAAGAGTTAGCTCTTACTATTTTATTACTTTACCTATAAAAAGGTTTTTAATATAAAGAATTTTTAATAGTTCCTTATTATTAATAGTATTAACCTTTAAATAAGCCTTAGCTTAGGTAAAGAAGATATAGATACTTCTTTTAGTTCTATTAAATACTTTTAGCTTTAAGAACTTAGGTATAATATATATAACTCCTTCTTTTAAGTTAGTTTAAAGTACTTAGACTTATATAATTAAGGCTATAATCTACTAATATATTTATTATACTATTTATATAAGGTTAGTAGTATTTTTATTTATAGTAAATATTATAAAAGGTTATTTACTTAGGTTTTAAGGTAACTTACTAAATAAGACTAATTAAAATATAATAATAACTTATCCTTAGTTTATAGTTAGTTTATTTTTTAAGAAATAAGTTAAGTTTAAATACTATAAAGTAGTAATAAATAGTATTTTTATATAAGGAATTATTAAAAGTAAAGCTCTTAAAACTAATTACTTAGTATTACTTAGATTAATTAGTAAAGATTTAGATTATTTAGCTATAAGAATATCTCCTCCTTAAGTACCTATCTATCTCTCTATTATAGATCTAGATTAATAGGCTTAACCTTTAATCTCTTAGATCCTTTTCTTAGATTAATAGCTTAATAGCTTAAGTCCTTAATCTTAGGGAGGTTATATAACCTCTTTATCTTTTCTAAGTACTAGTATATTAAACCCTAGTCTACCTTACTTAGCCCTATATATATACTATAGTATTTATAATATTATACTAGTATAAGTATTAATAATCTATATATAACTCTATATAAATAGTAAAATAACTTTATATAAATAATAATACTCTAAGTTTATTTTTTTTTTAAGTTTTTTTTTTAATTAAATATTTTAATTTTATTAATTTAATTATTTATAATAATTATTTAGTTTTTTACTTTAATAAAAGTTTTTTTTATATTCTTTTTTATTTTAGTATTTTTAAATAATATAAGTAATTTTATAATTAAAAGTTTTAAAAATAAAAAATAATATAAATAAAATAAAATAATAATAATACTTTTTTAAAAGAATCTAATAATTTTTATTTTAATTATTATAAATTATAAAAAAAATTATTTATTATAAATATTATAATCTTTTTTTATATTTTATAAATATTAAATTTATAATTTATAACTTTTTAATTATAATTTAATTAATTATTATTTTAATTTTTATATTCTTTAACTTTTATAAATATTTTCTTTTAATTAAAATATTATTATAAATTATATTTATATTTTTAATATTTTTAAATTATTAAATAATATAACCTTTATTATAATTTAAGTCTTTAAAATATTATTAAAAAAAATTTTAAAAGATTTAAAATAAAAAAGAACTTTTTATTAATTTATATAATAATTTTAAAATATTTTATATTTAATTAAAAAAAGATTATATTTTTTAAATTTTTTAATTTTTTAATTTTTAATTTTTAAATACTTTTAATTTAAAATATTAAAGTTTTTTTTTTCTTTTTTTTTTAACTTTTATTTTTTTTATTAAAGTCTTTAATTATAAATTATTTACTTAATACTTTTATATTATAAAATAATTTTAATATAATTTTAATTATAATATTTTAATTATAAAAACTATATTTATATTTAATTATTATTATTATTAAATTATACTAATTAGACTTATATATTTATCTAGTCTTATTACTATTTATAAGTAAAGGAAAAACTAGAGTCTTTAGAGGAAAACCCTTACCTTTTTAAGTATCTTTAGTCTTATATTAACTTCTAATAAGGGTCTATAAGGCCCCTCTTCTTAATTAAGTTTCCTAAGGGGGTGGCTATTTAGCCTATAGATTATAAGTTTTCTTAGGCTTAACTTAAGGTTATATTTATATATTAGTCCTTATAGCTTTAGCTATTACTATTATTCTAGGGGTATAGGGGGGGTTAATTTCTATTTCTCTAGTTAATCTAGTTAATCTAGCTAATTAGTATTTATAAGGGAAATATATATTCTCTTAGGGCTATACTACTTTTTAGTTAAGACCTTATTATCTTTAGGGTAGACTAGTTAGTACTTCCTTTTTCTATATACTTATTATTATTATATTTATATTTATTATTATTCTATAAATAGTATATAAGTATACTTAATAACCTATAAACTAGGATTATATTAGGGTTTTACTAGTTACTATTTTATCTTAGTCTACTAATAATATAATTAACTTAATAGTTACTTATTAGATTTTCCTTAGCTAATTTATTATTATTAGTAGCTAGCTAGTAAAGATAAAGAAGGCTTAAATCTTTAATTTTTAGCTTCTTTTCTTTTCTTTAATAATTATAATTATTATATATCTTTTTTCCTTTTTATCCTCTTTTATCCTTTACTACCTTTATATATTATCTAATTAAGCCTATAATATTCCCTATTTATAGATTTAAGTTAATTATATATAATAAGCTTTATACTACTATTACTATTAATAAGTAAGTAATTCCTTTTCCCCTAGTCTAGTATAAGTTAGCCTTAATCTTAGCCTAACCTAGCTAGTTTTAATTAACTATTCTACTCCCCTTATTACTATTATAGTAAGTAACTATTTACTTATTATTTTTATTATAGTTACTAATTAGGCTAGCCTTACTATTATTCTACCTTTAAGATTTCTAGGGGTAAAGAGCTCCCTTCTTAAGAGAACTTTAAGCCTAAGTAAGATAACCCTTAAGATACCCTTTATAGCTATTACTTTAGTTAAATAAAAATATCTAATAAGTTAACTTATTTTTAACTTATATATATATATTACTTTTTAGTTAATTTTAAGGCTATTTTACTAATAAGTATAGTTAATATTAGTTTATATACTAAGTATATATAAATAAAATAATATTACCCTTATATAAGTTCTTTTTACTCTCTAGTTAATCTTAATCTTAATAATAATAGGTACTAGCCTTAGTTAAGCCTATTATAACTATTATCTAAGCCTAATTATAAAAGTACCTTAGCCTTATTATAAGTAAAGCTCTAACTAACCTTACTTTTTAGCTTTTAATATTAGTAGTAACTTAGGCCTACTATAATATAGGTAGTCTTACTACTAAAGAGGCCTAGGATTAGGCTTATACTACTAGTAGGGCTATTTTTACTATTACTATCTCTATTACTACTAGTATTACTCTTACTACTACTCCTATTACTCCTAATACTACCCTAGCTCCTACCCCCACTAACCTTATTACCCCTACTAACCCCTTTACCCCTAGTTAGCCCCTAACCTTAGTTAACTAGGCTTTACTTTCTAAGATACTCTTAGAGTTATATACTATCTCTTATTATCTAAGATTACTTATTAACGCTACCTCTGCCCTATATTATCCCCCCTATAGCCCCCCCTTTAGCTTAATACTACTACTACCTTATCCTCCTCCCCACCCCCCTATTACTAGCGCCCCCACTATAGGCCCTAGTAGCTCTTAGGGTACTATTACTAGCCTAGAGCTAGATAAGACTAAGGGTCTCCTAATCCCTAAGTAACCTATTTATAACTATTAAGGGCTTAATTAGACCCCTTTTTTTATTTTTAGTAATAAGACTAATATTTAACTTAGTTAACCCTTTTTTAGCTCTAATAAGGCTTTTACTCTAATCTAATTTATTAATAAGATTTATATTTTCTTTATTTAACTTTCTTTTAGCTTAGCCCCTAATTAGCCTTAATTATAATCTTATTTTTATATATATTAGCCTTCCTTTCTTATAAACCTACTTTATAATCTTTTTACCTTTTATTAGGTTATTAAGGGTATAAAGTATATTTTATTACTCTTATATTAGTATTACCCTAATAATACTATTCCTTCTTATAGCCTAGTAGTAAAGGAGTATATAATAAATATCTTCTAATTTACCTTTATATTAGTATATATTTAAATTATAGCCTAGTATTTAGTATTTATAAAAAAAAGTATTAAGCCTTATCTTTTTTATTTATAACTATATTAAGATAAAGTTAATATAATATAATAAATAGAGAATTAAGTTTACTTTAGCCTTATATTTTACTTATAGTAGTTTATATATTAAGAAGAGTATAAGATATCTTACTTTTCTTTAATTCTTTATCTCTTTTTACTTTTACTTTATTTATTATATTTAGTTTATTTATATTTTAAGAATATACTAATCCCCTTTTAAGGACCCCTTACTTATCCTTAGTAGGCTTTTATAGAGCTCTTATATAAGGGGTATAATTTATTTATTATAGATTCTTTATAGTAATATAAGGGAGATTACTTAAGTAGTTATATATTAAAGCTATATTATAGCCCTATTTACCTTTTATTAGTTTAGAGTCTTACTCTTTTTAGTTAATAAGTAAATATTTAATAATAGAACCTAGAGTTTAGTTTTACTATAATAAGTAAGAGTTACTTTAAAGGCTCCCCTAATAACTTATAAATACCTTACTTATAATTTATATAGGGGTCTTACTAGACCTTTTATAAAGCTATTACCTAAGTAATATTATATTATAGTCTTAAAAGATATTATTAGTTAAATATCTTAGAGGTAAATATCCTTTATTTCCTTAACTTAGGGGCTTTATAACTTCCTAATAATTATATATAAGGCCTAAAGTACTAACTTTACCTTACCTAATACTATCTTAACCTACTATCCTTACCCTAGTCTTATAAAGATAACTACTTTAAGTAAGTAGGTACTTATAGAAAATTTTACTATTTTATTTTTAAGTATAAGGGGGCCTAGATCTAGTATATACCTATATTAAAAGTAAATTAACTTAAATTTTAGTATTAAGAAGCTAAGATAATAAGTTTAAGATTACTCTTAGTATATAGACTAGGCTAACTTAAGTCTATCTTTTATTTTATTATAGTTTCTCTTTATATAAAGAAGGTTTATATTATCTATAAACCTAATAATATATAGACCTAAGGCTATCTTAAAGGCCTTATAAAGTAAATTTATAAATAAGATAAAGAGGATTAGAGATAATAATAAGCCTTAAAGTATACCCCTCCTTAGGGGGTATTCTTTAGTTAGGCCTTTATTAACTTAAAGCTAGGTTATCTTATTATTAAAAAAAGACCTTATTAAGTTTAAAACTTATTTTAAGTACCTTAAGTATTATAGCTCTTAAATAAGTAATTTATAGTCTATATTATTAAAAACGCTAATAATATTTAGTTATAAAAATAAGATAATACCCCCTTAAGCCTATACTATAAAGACTAATTTAATTATTATTAAGATTATTATCTCTATTAACCTCTTTCTCTTATTACTTATCTATTCTTTTAGTAAAAGCTAATAAGTTTTTACTATAACTATAATTTAGGTAGCTAGAATTTTCTTAAAAAGCTTTTTTATTATATTTAAGAGGGTTATTAGGCACTAGCCTCCTACTATTTAAAGCTTATCTAAGGACTTTCTTAGTTTCTATAATACTACTATACTCTTAGTATAATACTAGGCTAGGAAATAGCTAGTCTCTAAGGAGGTATTAAATAGCTTAGTTAGTACTTAGTATATAGGGGGGCCTAGAGCCTTTAGGAGTCTATAAGGGATCCTATCTAGGCCTAGGGTATTCTAGACTATATAGTTATATAGGGTATTTTTTATCTCTTCTTCTATAATTTATACTAGAATCTTAAATATATCTTATAATAAGTAGGTTCTTAGTTAATCTTTTACTAGGCCTAGGTCTAGGTCTAGGTTATCCTCTACTAGGGGGGGGAAAAACTTCTTTACTAAGACTTCTACCTTTTCTTCTTTTATTTATACTAATAATTTATAATCTAGTTAAGTTAGTACTAGGATTAAGTCTATTATATATTTTACTATATATCTCTTAGCTTACTAATACTATTTTTATAGTATTAGGGTATCCTTAAGTAAGCTTAGGTAGGTTCTTTAGGTGGCTTTTTATATCTTAGCTAAGGTATAGGCCTAAATCTTCTATACCTTACTTACTATCTCCTAATTAACTTAGTTTTTAGACCTTTAAGCTCTATACTAGGCTTATTTTATCTTTATTACTATTTAGCTTACTAACTATATTTACTAATCTAGCTTTTTATCTTAAGTAAGTTTTACCTTAAGAATAGCCTTTTTAATAATATTAGTTAAGGCTAAGGTAAGTTATTTATATACTATTTTTATTTATAAGGGGTTTATTATTAAAAGCTTAAATATAATTAGGAGTTATATTATTACTTTTACTAATATAATACCTATATTAACCTTACCCTATTTTTTTATCTTAAGAGGGGTATTTATCTTAAATACTTAAAGTTCTAGTAATTATAGAGAATAGTCTAAGCTATATAGGTCCTAATATAAGGTTATATATTAGGGTCTTAGTACTAGGGAGGCTTAGAGGAGGTTAAGGGTATTAGTATAATAGTTATATTTATATTATATTACTATTCTTAGGGGGGTAATAAAAGTAGTCTTAATATAAGTTAGGGCCTTAATTATATTATCTATATATAGGGATTTTTTTTTATATAAGTTTTAAAAAGGATAATAGATATTAAAGTCTTTTACTATTACTCTTAAAGCTCCTAAAGCTAATAGTACTTTATCTAAAAGCTAATAAGGGTCTACCTTAGGCTCTAAGTAGAGATTTATAAGGAGAAGTAAGCTCTTATAAAATTAAATATAATATATATTACTCTTTATTATTCCTTCTTAGGTAAATCTATTAATTCTTTTATATATATAGATAGTTATTTACTTACCCCCCTAAAGGCACTAATATAATACTAATACTAAAGTAGGCAGGGGCTTACTTAGTAATACTTCTTAGATTACTATAATATCTAAGCTATTCTTTTAATAAAAAGCTAATTATATATTATTATTATTTTTATATATATTCTAAAAAAAGATCCTTATTTATTTATTTAAGCTATATTAGCTTAGTTATAATAATATCTTAGTCTAGGCCTAAAACTATAAGTACTATTAGTAGTAGTAGGGGTAAAACCTCGCTTTTAGTTAATAAGGTAAGGGCTATAGGAGGGGCGCCTAGGGCTTAAGGCTCCTTTAGCTATAGGGTTAGTATTTCCCTTTAGATAATCCTAATTAATAATACTAATATTAGCCTTATAGATCTTACTTAGGGGTTTATAAAGTTAAAATTTAGTATATTTAATTAAGCTAAGAAAGGTCTTTAGCTTATTAATATAATAGAGGAGGGGACTATTAGGCACCCCCTTAGGCGCTATATACTCCTAGCTCTCTTTAAAGGTAAAAATACTCTTAAGGACCTTAATATCCTCTCCTCTCTTAGTTAGTAAGACTTAAAATAAGTTAGTTAAAAGTAATAAGCCTCCTAAGCTTAGCCCTAGTATTACTTTATTATAAAATAGTTATAAGACTATACTAGATAGTTCTTTTAGTAGTTTAGATATCTTTTCTTCTTATTATCTAACTCTACTAGGTATAACTTTATTTTAGTATAAGACTAGTATATATACTAGTTATAATACTTTTTATTTTAGTAGAATTTACTTATATAGTTATATTAGTAGTATTTAAAGTATTATAAGGGCTATATTATTTTTAAGAAAGGCTTATATTAGAAAATATAAGAGTTAAAGAAGACCCCTTACTTATATAAGTAATTTATTATCTCTATATTATAGGTTCTAATAATAAGTAAAGCCTTTAATCTAATATTAGTTTAAGGGTAATATACTTTTATTATAATAATATTTACCTTATTAAATACTAAGAATATAATTATTAAGTTAGTTATATCTTATAATATCTTATTAAGTAAAATTACCTTTATAACTATAATATATACTTATTATAAAAGAGTTACCTCTAGTCTAAAGATAATCTTAACTTATAGCTTATCTTTAGTATATTCTTTTATTTTTTAGTAAAAGGTTAATACTATATCCCTAGAGGGAAGGTAATATACTACTATAATAGTATTAGCTTAGATTACTTAGTTAACTATTATAATAATCTCTTAAGGGGAGTAGCTTTTAATCTTTATAATATATTCTTTAATATTAATAATAAGTTCTCTCTTATACTTAGCTAAGACTAGTTTTATCTTAAGCTTAACTTAGCTATAAGATACTATTACCTTAATATAAGACTATAGTTAAGTTAGTTATAAGGGCTAGATAATCTAGCTCTCTTTAAGTATTTATATAACTATTTCCTTTATAATAGCTTATACTATCTTTTAGTTAATTAGGGTACTAACTTCTATTAAGGCCTTCTTAGCCTTATTATAAGCCTATATTTATTTATACTTTAATTATAATTCCTTTACTTAGTCTTTATATTTATCTTTAATTAAGAAGAAAAGCTTATTAATTATTTTTTTTTTAGATCTTAGTTTTAATTAGGTTATAACTATATTAGGCTTATTATAGTATAGTTTAATTATAAGAATATGTCTAGGCATATCCTTAGTAGTAAATTATCTACTATAACTACCCCTAGTAAGGTAGCCTTATACTATTATTATCTAAGGGTAGATTTATATATTCTTTAATCTCTAATAGGTTATTTTCTAATTTTATTACTAGATTAGGCTTAATATAGTTATATACTATTTTCTACTTATAAAGATATATAATTTATATTTAATTAATTAAATTAAAAATCTTTTTTTAAGTAATATAATAATTATAAAATTAATTTATATTTATTTATAATAAATTAAACTTTTTTTTAATAATTAACTTTTTAAATATTAATTTTAATAATATTTTAATAAATATTATTTTTTTATATTATTTTATTTATAGTTTTTTTTTAATTAAAATATTATTATAAATTATTTTATTATTATTTTATTTATTTAATTATATTTAGGTTTAATAATAAAACCTTTAAAAATATTTAATTATATAATTTAATTAATTTAAAATAAATTCTTTTAAAATCTTTTTTTATTAAGCTTTTTAACTTCTTTAATAGTTTTTTTTTTTTTTTTTTTTAAGTTCTTATTATAATAACTCTTTAATACTTTTTACTAATATTTAAAGTAATTTTTATTATTTATTAAAAGTTCTTTTTATTATATTTTTAATTATAATAATTTTTATTTAAGAAAAACTTTAAAAGTAAATATAAAAAATATTAATTATTATATATATTATTAATTTATATATTAAATAAAGTTTTAAGATATTATTTTTTTAAAAGTAATTTTATATATATTATTATTATTATAATATCTTAATTAAAAGTAATATTTAAATAAAAAAGTTATATATTAATTAATATATATTATAAAGTTAATATTAATAATTATAAAAAAACTTATATTATTTTAATAAGAATTTTATAATAGTATAAGATAAGTTAGATAAGGAAATAGAATTATAAAAAAGTAAAAAGTAAAAAAAAGTATATTTTAAAGACTCTTAAGACTAAAGCTTAATAAGCTTTTTTCTTTTAAGTATTATCTTCTTTATATATAACTTCTTATAATTAAGGTTATAACTTAACTTTAATTCTTTATTAAATTAATATTATATCTTCTTTAAGACTTTATTTTTATTTAGGTAAAACCCTTTTTTTTAATTATTAAGTTAATAATATAATTATAAATTATTATTAAGTTATAATTAACTTACTTATAAGTATATTATTTAAATAAACTAGTTTCTTTAAGTATATAAATTTATTAAGTTATAATTAACTTAATTATTTTTATTATATTTATAAAGTTATTTTTAACTTATTAACTCTTTACCTTTTTATAATTTATTTATATTTATTACTAATAATATAAGTTAAGTATTATAAATTTATACTTTCTTTTATTAGTAATTTATCTTAATAAATTATAATTCTACTTAATTCTTAATATTCTTCTTTATTTAATATAATAGTTAATAAAAACTATTTTAATATAGTTAAAAGAATCTTATTTAAATAAAGTTTTTAAAGATATATAATATTAATAATAAAATAAATATAATTATTATTATAAAAGTTAATTTTATAAGCTTAAAAATAATCTTATTTAATAATCTTATATAAATTAACTTTAAAAGTTAATTATTTTTATTTAAAATTCTTAAGGAATTTATAATTTTTATATAATTAAAAATATACTTTATTTTTTACTTAAATATTAAAAATATTATATTTTATATTATAATATAAATTTAAAAGAGTATAATTAATAATAAAACTAAGATAAGTTATATATATATATATATCTTTTATAATTTATTTAAAGTTTTAATATTAAATCTTTTAAAAATATAATTAATATTTATAACTATATTAATAATAAAAATAAGCTAAAATCTATAAATTATTTACTTTTAATTATTAATTATTTTTTATTTTTTAATTATTATTAAATTTTATAATATAACTTTATAACTTTATTATTTTAAATAAGTCTTTTATTATTTATTTATTAATATCTTTAATTTAAACTCTTTTTATAATATTTTAAATAAAAATAAAAAGTTTATTTTTTTATATTATTTAATTATTATATTAATAATAATATCTTTTTTATTAAGAGTTTATTAAATAATTATATTTTAATTTAACTTCTTTAATATTATTATTAAAACTTAAAAAAATAATAATAGATAATAATTAATAAATAAATTAATAATTATTATTAATTTACTTTAGTTAAATTAATTTATTTATTATAATTATTATTAAAAGAGAAATAGTAAAAATATATAAAATATTTACTATTACTTATAAAACTATTAAACTAATTTATAATACTAATAAAAGTATAATCCTTTTAAAAATATAATATATTTATAAAGTAATTATTAAAAACTATATAAGGTTTTTAATTTTAAGGTAAATAATAAAAAGTAAATAGAAAAAAAGTAAAAAAGTTATTTTTAAAAAACTATAGAAGGATATTATCTTTTTATACTAGCCCTCTTAAGTAAACCCTAGAGGTAGTTAAATCTAACTAATATATTATTTAATATCTCTATTACCTAAAAATATAAAAAAACCTAAGACTTTAAAAAAAGACTTATATTATATTATTTTAACTATAATTCTATATTACTCTTTAGTAAAGACTTATAAAGCTTATCTTTTTAATATTATAATTATATATAGTTATATATAGTCTAAGACTAGGGCTAAGTTATAATTCTATCTTCTAGTAAGTATTTACTTTTATTAGGGCTTATAAAGATACTTATAAAATAGGCTATTAGCTTTATAGTTTTATACTTAAATTTAATATTCTAAATACCTTAATTAAATATAAATTAATATTTATAATTAAAATAAATATAAAGTATTATTTTTTTATTATTACTTTTTATATAATTATAATAACTTAAGTATTTTAATATAATTATAATAAATTAAGTATTTTAATAAATTATTATATTAAGTATTTTAATTATTATTATTATTATTTTATTTATATTTTATATATATTTATTATTATTATTTTTATTAAACTTATAAATATTATATAAAAATATATTATTTTTAATATACTAGCTTTAAAATAAGTATATTAAGTCTAAAATTACTTTTTTTTTTAATTATTTTTAATTTATTATAAATTAATTTAAAAAGAAATTCTATTTAGTTTAACTAATATAATTAATTTAATTAACTTAACTAATTTAGTTAATATATTAAGAAAATAAATAAACTTTAACTTTTCTACTTTTAGCTCTTTTTTCTTTTTTTTAGTTATCTTAATTATATAGAGTATTACTATTTATATAGAGCTATTTTACTATTTATATAGAGTCACATATCCTATATTCTACCTATACTAGTATAGTACCTCTCTTTTAGTATATATATATATATATAATATTATATACCTAAGAAGGATTACCTAAATAGCTAGACTTTTTATTATTCTAGCTTTAATATATATATAATTATTAAAAATAGTAAAAATATATTTTTTAAGTAAATTAGTAAGTATTAAGGGCCTCTATAAGAGGTAGTAGTAGTAAAGAGGGGTTATATTAAGGAGGGGCTATAGTAGATATAGTACTATTTTAAAAGATATTTCTAATTTATATATAATTTACCTATAAAATAAAGTATCTTTAAAAATATATTAGCTTATATATAACTCTATATAAATAATAAAATAGCTCTATATAAATAGTAATACTTATTATATATTACCTTTCTTCTTCTTTTAATTACTTTTTTATATATATTATATATATTTAAATTACTTTTAGCTTATAAAATATAAGATTAACCTTTTAGAAGAATATTTATATTTTTATTTTTATTATAATATAAGTTTTTTACTTTTTTTTATTTTTAATAAAAGTTTAATATTAAATTACTTTTAGTTTTTATTAATAAAAACTATAATTATAATAATAAGTCTATTATTCTTTTACTATAAATTTAATCTAGTTTTTTATTATTTTTAACTTTTTATTTATTATAAGAAAACTACTTCTTCTTTACTTAAACTTTATATTAAGCCCTTTTATATTAATCTTTATATTTTATATAAGTCTTATATTAATTAAATAATTACTACTAGTATTATAACTTATTATAACTAATATATTTATAAATATTATTATAACTTTTTTATAGTTTTATTTTATATTAATTATAAGAACTAATATTTATTTTTATATTATATATATAAAGTTAAAGTAATATTATATTATTATAAGTTTTTTTTATATTTATATTAAAACTATTATTTATCTTTTTTAAGCCTTAAAGTCTATAGCCTTTATTATTATTATCTTTTAATAGTAATATTTTAATAATACTAAGCTTAATTTCAGTATAATATATAAGTATAATAACTATTAATATTTTATAAAATTTATATATTAAACTAAATTAAGACTATAAGTATTAAAATAAAAGTAAATAAAAATTAATTTTCTTTTATAAGTAAAATAAACTTATTAATTATTATTATTAATATATCTTTACTTTTAAGCTTATAAAATTAACTTTTATAATAATAGTTATATTTACTTAATTATTAATATTACTTATTTTTAAAACCCTTATTAAAAATAAAATCTTTTTACTTATATAAAAATAGTTTTATTAATAATTATATTAAATAAAGAAGAATATTAAGAGTTAAATAAAATAATTATTTATTAATATAAATTTATTAATAAAAAAAGATATAACTTTTTAATAAAATAATATAGATTTAATAATAAAATTAACTATTAAATTATTAAAAGTATTTTATTAAAAAATATAAATAATATAATAAATAAATACTTATTTAAAATACTAGAATTATATAAATATAAATAGTTATTAAGATAATAATTAATATATTATATATTAAAATAAGCTATTTAAGTATAAAATAACTATATATATATATAAAATAATAAAGACTTAGAAATAATTAATTATTTACTTAATATAATATAAATAGTAATAATATTAATTATAATACTAAGAGTAAGAAGATTAGAAGATATATAACTAAAGAATACTTTAAAGAATATAATATTAATATAAAGAATAGTTAAAATAACTAGTATTATTTAATTATATAATATTTAGTTATTAAAATATATAATAAAATTAATTATATTATAACTAGTTTTAGTTTAATAAATATTTAAAGTTATTTAAGTATATATAATAAAAAAATATAAAACTTAAACTAAATTTAATAAATCTTATAATTAATAATAATACCTTAATAACTAAAAATAATATTATTTAAATTAAAAGATTTTTAGATAAAATAATAATTAATAATAATAAAAAGAATAATAAAAAGTATAGTAAAAAGGTAGACTCTAATAACTTAAATAATAATAAAGAAGATAATACTAATAATAATAATAATAATAAACTAAAAGAAAATAAAAGAAATAAAAATAACTTAATTAATAATAATTTTAATAATATAAAAAATAAAAGTAATAAAATATATTAAATAATAATAAAAATAACTTCTTAAAAGTCTTAAATAATAAAAAATACTTAACTAAAAATTATAAAATAATTCTATTAAAAAAACTATTTATAATAATTATATTACTTTTAATAAAAAAAACTTAGTTTTTAATATTACTTATTTAAAAGGATATCTTTTTATTTTAAACTAGTATTATTTATAAATAAAGATTAATAAAATAAAATATAAATTAAGCTTTTTAAAGTTTATAATTAATTATAATAAACTATACTTAAGGGATTTTTTTAATAAAAAGATAAAATTATAAGATAAAAAAAAGTAAAGTATAATACTATATTATTATTATTATTATTATTATTATTATTATTATATTAGTTTAGAAGAATTAGTTTAGAAGAATTAGTTTATATATATAATAGTAAAAATATATTTTTTAGGTAAATTAGTAAATATAAAAAGCTTTATAAGAAATAATAATAGTAATAATAATAAAAAGAGATTATAATAAATAAGTAAAAAAAATAAAATATAATACTATTTTTAAAGATTTTATATTTATATATAATTATTATAAAAAATAAAGTATTTTTTAAAATATTAAATAAGTAATAATATACTTTTATATTTTTAATAAAATTAAATTATACTCTTAATACTATTTTTATTAATTAATATTAATTTAAGTTATTATAATTTTTCTTAATTATTAATTATAATTCTTATTCTTATTAATTCTTATTCTTATATATTTATATAATTTATAGTTATAGAATCTTATAATAATAAAGGAAGTCTAAATATAATTTAAGCTAATAATATTCTATTATTTATAATAATAATTATATACTTATACCCGCCCCTACTTTAGCTATAACTATAGCTAGGTAAGCTAGCTTATAGTTATACCTACTTAAAGTAAGTACTTCTTAATAAATTTATTATATTACTAAAAGTATTATTTTTAATAGTATAATTAGTATTAAGTTAATAATATAATAATTAGTATATATAGCTATTTTCTTTATATATAAAAAGCCTCTTAAGATCTTTAGCCCTTTATTTATCTTTAGCTTTTTTTATAGCTTTTTAAAATACCTTAAAGAATTATTATTATATTATATACTCTTAGTAAACTACTTAAGCTATAATCTTTTATTCCTCTTTTAATTCCTTATTCTAAACTATATAGTAAGCTTTTTTAACTAATAATATATTATTATATTATAGTTAATATAACTTTCTAGACTTATTAAACTAAAATTTTATTTTTCTATTAGCTTAGTATTAGGTATTTTATTAAAACTAGTAGTTTATTATAATATAAAATAAGGTATTTTTAATTATTATTTATAGTTTTATTTATAAGCTAGTATTAATAAGATTATCTTATAATTTTTTTATAACTTTATTTATTAGCTTATTTATTTAATATAATATATAAAAAGTATTAAAGGAAGAGGAACTCTAATAAGCTTATAAAGGCTTAGGTAATAGTATATAAGTAAAATAAGTATCCTTAAGCTATTATAACTATTATAGTATAATTAATAAGTTATATAAATAAATTCTAATCTTTTTAAATATAAAGATAATTAATTACCTTTTTAATATCTTTTTATAAGCTTTTTAGATTAACTAAAGGGATTCTAGCTTACTAATTATATTAAGATTATTATAAAGAATTATATTAACGCTTTTCTAATAATAATACTTTAATAGTTAAAAAATTACTATATTAAATAGTTAAAGAATATATATTAAATATAATAGTATTTTAAAAAGTATAATATTATACTTTTTATAATATTTTATAAATTTAATTATATAATATAAGTTATAGTTATTAAGAATTAATAGTTATTTTATACTAACTTAGTATTTTATAGAGTATATTATAAAGTATTTAAGTTACTTAAAGGTAATTTTATTATTTATATAACTAAAAAAGGTAATTAAGACCTTTATTATCTTATATAGCTTATTTAAATACTATTTACTTATTTATTATTTACTAATAATAATAATAAAAGCTAAAATAAAACTACTAATAATAAAAATAGCCTTAATAATTATAATTAACTCTTTATTCTTAGGGCTTATAAAGTAATACTTATAGTATCTTTTAATAATAATTAATTAATCTTTTAATATACTAATTTAAAAGCCTAATTTATTTATATTTTAAATATCTTCTAAAGTAATACTATACTTAATAATAGCTTATTTTAATAATAAAAAATATTAATTAATAATACTAAAGTCTTTTATAGCTTTTCTTTAAGCTTTAATTACTTATTACTATTACTTAATATAATTATAATACTTAATAAAATATAAAGTCTAGTATTTTTTAATTATAAAGACTTTATTTAAGTTAAGTTATATTAATAACTTAATCTTTAAAATAAAGTTTATTATATTAGTTATAAATTTAAAGTATATAAAAAAATTTAATTTATTAAGATAATTAATATAAATATAAATTAATACTTCTTTTACTTTTAAAAATATAATATTACTAATATAATAGTCTTTATTTAATTTTTATCTTTATAATTATTTAATAAGTATTATTTATAGTATAGAGAATTATTATACTATTATTACTATTAAAATTTTAGGATTTTTATTATAGAATTTAATAATATCTTATAAGTTAGCTTTTAAATATAAATATATTATTTTATATAGTTATTAAAAAAATCGCGGTTATATAAGATTAATGCGTCTAAATAACGCTTTTAGTAGTATAACGAATTTGCCGGGGAGCACCCACTTTAGTGGGTGCCTTAATAAGCCAGCTTGCCTGGCTGTATGAGGCAGCCAAAGTGGGGGCGGGCACGAGTACTTGTCGAATTCGACTATATTCTGGCCTCTAGCTCAACTGCAGTATCCTCGCTTTATTCGCAACATTGCGAGCAATATTACATAAATTAACATTGAGCTGTCGTGGCAAACGGAAGACTCTAGAAAGGCCCAACTGCGTAAATTGAATAAGGTGAAGCCATAGAGTCTCAAAAAAGGACTGTTCAACCGAATTATCTGATGTGCGCTTTTCCGACGCCCGAAAAACAAGCAGAGTAAGCAAGCGCATCAATCGACCTGATTGTTTTCCTAAGTATCCAAAAAGAAAAAAAAAGGAAGGGGGAAGAATAGAAGAGGAAGCATCAAAGACACGAAAGGGAAAGCAGGCAGCGACGTGCATACAAATAAAATGAATGCACAGTAGTGCTAGACGGATGTATTACAAAAAGGCAGGTCTTAGTGAGAAAAGCGATACCGCCCAGCGCAACAAATGATGAAGAAGTTTGTACAGACGTAAGGATCGGCAGAGCAGACTCGTGAGTAAATGAATGGCATAAGACGCAAAGGGGTTTACAGCATCGAAACGATCAATAGGAAGCAGCACGTGGCGGCTATTGAGAAGAGCAGAAACTCAGAAATGCAACGTGGAGCAAGAAGGGAGAGTACCGTGCTCCAGTCACATGAATTCCTGCCACGGGGTGGCAGCTCGTGCTGATACCCATCTCCCTGCAACGTATTCGTGCAGCAGCGACTTAGCAACAAACAGCACTTCTCTAGTCGTGCAGTCCAAACATCTTGCGCAGAGCCCCGAATTTCTTCTTCTTCTTCGGTGGTACAGTGCCTGTGACCAGGTCACTGTCTATATCGGCAGTGTCTGCTGGTACCATACCCTGTGATGCACTGCGCCGACGCATAAACTTAGATTTGTTAGAGCTCGTGCTGACAATAGCTCCTCCTGCCGTAGACGGGCGCTCTGGTGAGGGCTCGGCAGCTCCATAGCCAGTCGTCCCCGGCTCTGGAAGTGGCCAACTCGGGCCGCGCTTGTGAAGGGGCGTGTTGCGAAGCGCTTCCAACTCCGCTGTGCTGCGTTCGAAGTTTGTATCCTGACAAGCAGCGCTCTCGGTTAAGTCTCGGGTTATCTGACTGGAAGGATTCTTTTTGCGCCTTAATAGCGAGATAAAGCTTCCGCGTCTAGTATGCCGGGGTGGGGATGGCACGTTATTGTCACCAATATCCGGTAAGGGCACCAAAGCTCCTCGGCCAGAGCCTGGCGGAGGCTGCGAGCTTTCGATATCATGCGTTGGTTTGGGCTGAGTAAAAGAACCATTGCCAAGCATAAGGGGTTCCCGTCCGTCAATCGCGCTGGAAGTGGCACGAGCGTTGGCTTTTGTACGCAGCGACCTGGGTAGATTTTTACCCTTAAACTTTGCTGGCGGCTTATCGTCGTCGGAGCTGGAGTCGGCAAAACGACTCTTGAAAATATTCATGCTGGTATGCCCATCATCTTCATCACTCGAGTCTCCAAATCGACTACCGCTCTTTTCCTTCTTTGATTTACCTGCGGTCGATTTTCCGAATCCGGGCATGCGCCTTCTGGCAGGCGGATCTGCTGACTCGCCACGAAGAGAATGACGCAGGCGCCCTGCGCCTAAGCCGGGGCCTGCTGGGAGAGATGAGACGGAATCGCGACGCGTTCCAATAGCAGGGGGCGACGGGGACCGCATGTCATTGGATATTGCTGGTGGTTCCCGCATACTGCCTCGCATCGACCTGCGGAACTCATGCTTCCCGGAGGAGGCTGCGCGTGCACGAGTAAAACTACTCTCGCTCGAATCGGAGCCACGACGACGCGAAGTTGTCTTCGTGCGAGCTCCATTGGGAGAACCGTTTACTTGAGGGATTTGCGATTGAGGCGTAGAGGAGACTGCATCCACGGTTGCATGATATGACGCGGGACGACCACTCGCGATAATTGAGGGGAGTGGCTCCGAGCTACTCAAGTCCATAGAACTGTGGCGAAGTGAGTGTTTCATGCGAGAAGCAGATGCTGGAGATGCCGATCCAAGAGGTTGGCGATGAGGTTCTGCACTGACGTAGGGACCCTCTGATCGTATAGACGTGCGAAGGCTAGCACCAAGTTTTCGGGACTCTGTTTTGGGTGGCCCAATGTGTTGGCTGCCCCTCATTGACTTTCGCATACCGCCATCATTTGACTTCGACCCTGAGTTGGATATGAGCCCTGAAGTCCTATCGTGTGGCAGCATTGCGCCAGGAGCAATTTGATATGAGCGATCTTTCATAGGCGTTACAGTGTCTGTGTTTAGTCTGTGAGACTTTCGTGAATCAGTGTTCAAGCTCTCGGGGGCCTCTTGATGCTCTTCGTCGGTTTCCTCCATCGCTTCTTGTTCCAACTGTCGCCGCTTGGCTGATGATAGACTCTTCCAGAAGGCCTTGGCATTTTCCCAGTCATCAGGAGGTTTACCTTGATTGATCATTTCAGTAGCTTCAGGTTCCTTGCCTTCAACTGCGAACTTGTCATGGAAGCTCCTTACCTTGGGGGAGCTAGTTGGGCTTTCTAGAACAGCATCCAAAGACAAAAAGCCATCTCCAGCTGGCTCAGCTATCTCTTCGTAAGCATCGCTGTACATGTCTCCTTCTTCCTCCTCTTCCTTGATGTCATCCATTAGCAGGCCGTGGGTGTGAGCATCAGTCACCTCTAGTTCCTCACTGACCGATGAACTGTTTTCATCGCCCACATTGGTAGTTGCGATTTTCTCATGCTGTTCGGTCTGTGGCAGACGAGGGCTGGCATGGAAGATTGCTATCGTTGGTACTTGGTTTTCGGAACTCGCGTTGCTGTTGGTCGCCACGCCATTGGCGCGAGGATGAGCAGCTTCAGCTTCGGAATCAAGGTCATCGTCCGATGTATCTTCCATGAGTTCGTCTTCCGAGCTTGAAACCTCCTCCCCTTTCTCCACGGATGGAGTTGAGGTTGGTAAGGGCTCTCGCTGCTTGAAATTGTTAGGCTCAATAGCAGATGCCGCTGAAGCGGCTGCAGCTGCAACAGGAGTTTCGGTCTGGAATACATGCTCAGGGCGAACGAGTGGTCTTTCTTCTTGCTCCCTTGGCTTCTTTTCCCGTACACTCCCAAAGCTGGGAAGTGCGGGTCTGGGAGACATGCCCTCCTCCTTTTCGACACCAGCGGCGTCCTTTTTGCTCCCCTTTCCAGCAATGCTGTGCCACGACTGCTTCATCTGCGGGTTGGAGTCGATAGCCTGCCCGGATGCAGATTGTGCAGTGGTTTCACTGACGAGTACCGTGTTGCGGTCATCCCAACTGACTCTGAATATCTTTTTGCGGACATCATCGAGTGCAGTCATGGTACCGGGAGCTACCGAGACGTCTGATCCATCATCAGAAGGCGATACAGCCCTGGTCGGACTAGCATGCTTCAAGGCAGATTTGCGAGGGGAAAGCGATCGTGAAGGTGGCTCGTGTCGCACAACTAATCGGTCTGTTGCGGCTGCAAATCTGGCCGATCGAGCAGGGCTCTGTGAGGGTTCTCTTGAAGCTACGGCCTTCGCTTTAGATATTGAATTTGGCGAGTGAGTGATGCCATTCGCGCTCTCAGGAAGTTTTGCAATCCTGACTCCGGAGAACGGCGGGATGGTACCATTTTTGGGAGCTCTGGATGGCAATTCGGCTGTCATCTCTGGCAAAACAGAGCTGTCTGGCGTCTCCGCGGCCCCTATCTCGGATTCTATCGAGCTGATTGGCTGTATTTGTTTCGGCTTTTTCTTCTTCGCTTTAGGTTTCGACGCCACAGCATCTGCCTCAGGTTCGAGTTCAAGGCCCGGGTCGGGCTCAGGTGCTACACTATGAGGCAGCTCAAGCTCTGCTTCGTTGGTTTCCAAAGCCGGCGCCTTTGTTCTCGCAACGGTGCCACGTGAGAGATGGGAGCCTACTCTCGAGATGCGAGGCTGCTTTAGCTGTTTCTTGGCCTGGGATTTGTCTCTGATCAGTTCATGATCTTCTTCGTATAAGGCTTGGGATCGGACCCTGACTTTCGCTCTTGGCACCATGCGCCGAGAGTTTGGGTCGTACACCAAAGTTTGATCCTCAACCTGCAGAGACCTCAGACTTCCGGTAGGCGAGTGTAGTCTTGCGCGGGGGTATGAAAAGTTGATCGACGGGCTGACGCTCCCCGGTCTTGGTTCGGATGGCGTGCGAATGGAGGAGAGTTGTAGCTCCGAGGCTGTTCGTCGCACCGCATGTAGATCATTGCCAGTGGAAGCAGCAAACCAAGAGCCTTTCTGGCCATCTCTCATTTTCTCGCTTGCTGTGCGGAAGCTCTGGTTGTGCAAATCGGCGCGACCTTGACGCGAGGAGCTGCTTGGTCGAGATAAGGCCGTGTAGCTGTCGGAATTCGGAATTCTCGGGATAGGAGGCACCTCATGAGGCACTGGCGCTGGGCTGCGACCAGGCGAAGGTGATCGAAACGTGCGCTCCATCATTGAGCCCACGCTAGGCGTCCGTGCCAGCTCGCGGCGGTTGCCTGCGGTGGATGGCACGGATGGGCTTCGCCGTGAGAGACGTTTTGATTGTACTTCGGCAACATTGGTCGGACTTGTCGGTCGAGCCCTTAGCGCAGCAGCGGCCGCTGCAGAGGAAAGAGACGCATCGGAGGAGCGACGCATGAAAGCCGATGCAGCAGCGGTGGCAGCATTGGCATTGGCGGTCTCCTTGGTCAACGGCTGCGGCGAACGGACAACATACATAATTAGCACTGCGTGATGGCTATGCGAGGAGTAATGGTGGAAGAAAAATTGATTCTGACGAGCTAGATTTGGTCGCTGGCGATTGAAAAGCAGCCGATTCAACAGAAAAGTTTAAATTACGAACGACGGGCTAACAGGCGCGAAACTTACCTGCATTGGAGTAGCACGTTTGCGACTACCGAACATGATGGACAACGTAGTGGCTCAAGAGCCTTGGACCAGTTAGAAACAGATGGGCACCAGAATATAGAAAACATTGAACGAACGTATTAGGAGGCAGGTTGTGATGGAGCCAAGAGCATGTTCCCGAAGCTGGGCTTAGGAGCGCGCAATGCAGGGCCTGTCTAAGGATTGAGCCATGAGCTTTGCCTAGTTTTCGGGGGGACAAATGACTGAAACTCGGGCAGGGGGGGGGGGACAAAAAGCCGATGACGACACAGTCGCCCAAACACCTGAACTCGGTTCTAGGCTTTTAGCCTACATTCGCACTAGCTTCCTATACCTATTTACAATAGAGAGATAAAGATTTAGCACTAACACTATAGTAAGTTATGATTTTTAGATCGTTCTAACTTAGTAAGTATAGTTAATATATCTTTATAATAATAGCCTTAAAATAATAAAGTATTAATATTAAAGACTAGTTTTATAATATCTATAAGTAAATATTATAATTATTATTAAATATTACTATATATACTATATACCTACTACTTTACTATTAGGTGCTAGAGGGTTAGGTAGCTACTATAGCCTTATAGTTACTTTTATATATATTCTTAAATTATATAATTATTATTATAATATAAATTATAATAAGAAAAGTTAAAGATATTATAAATAATTATTTAATATTTTTAATATTATAATAATATTATAAATAACTTAGTAAAAGTAGATTTATTTATAGAAACTTTTATTCTTATAAAGTAAAGACTTTTTATCTTTATAGCCTCTTATAAAGTATATAAGAATTATCTCTTTAAAATATATTAGAATAAAAGTATAATAATAATACTATAAAAAACCTAATTATATAAAAAGAAACTATAAACTTAGTTATAATTAAAAAACCTTATTATTTTATATAAGAATTTTATTTATAGATAAAACCTATATAAATCTATTAAATTTATTAATACCTAGAAGCCTTATAAAAATATTAAGTATATTATTTTTAATTTTTATATAAAATATTTTAATATTATTATTAATAATATTAGTTTTAGTATAATAATATATAATATTAATATATTTTATTTTCTTATAAAATTTTTAATTTTTTATTAATTTAATAGTAATTTAATTATCTATTAAAATAAGTAATATAGTAACCTTCTTAATAGTTTTTAAGTTATTATTAAAATAATTATATAAATTATTTAAAAATATAAAGTCTTTAGTACTATCTTTTAAGGCTATATATTTAACTTTATAAATACGTAAAGCTATACTTTTTATTTTATTATAAACTAACTTATAATATTATTATAAATATAAAAATTATATTCTATAATAGATTTTCTATTATTTAAATTAAAAGCTAAGGAGGTATTAGTATAACTTTTACTAAAATTATATTATATAAAAAATTATTATTATTATTATTATTATTATTATTATTATTATTATTATTTTATAAAAACTTTTAATATTTACTAATTTAATTAAAAATATTTTATTCTTAATTTTAAAAATTATTATTTTTTAAGCTTATAATAATTACTTTTTTTAATTAATAATTAATAATAATATTATATTTATAGAAATAATAAAAATAATTTATATAAATAATAATACTTTAAATATAACTTTAAAAAAATAATTTTTTTATTTATTATTTTATATTTATTTATAAAAATATTTTAAAAAAAAATTAAAAAATTAAATTAATATTCTTTATATTAAAAATATATTTATTATTATTAATTAAAAATTTAATTATTAAAAATTAGTTTTATAATATTTATAAATAAATATTATAATTATTATTAATTATTTCTTTTTTTAAAAAAAATAAATCTCTCTTTATTTAAATTATTATTAATAAATAACTTTAATCTAAGTTCTTAGTATAAATTTACTAGTCTTTAGTAAAGTAATTATTACTAGTTTACTATTAGTATTACTCTACCTTTTACTTAACTTATATATAAAGCTATATAGGAAAGTTACTTACTTCTTTAAGGCCTCTAAAGACTAAACTAATAAGCTAGTTTAATTAATACTATATTATAGTATATTAAGATAATTCTACTTATAATCTTAAATACTATTAAAATATATACTTTTAAACTAAGTATATAAAAAGAACTAATACTTAAAATAATTTTTTAATAATTATAAATAAATTCTTTAATAGTAAAAGTATATAAATTTCTTTTAATAAAATTTCTAAAAGTTTTAATAAATTATAATATTTAAATAAAAACTAAGAAATAAATTTACTAGTAAATTTTACTTTTTTTATTATTTATTTAATTTTATTAAATATTTTTAAAGTTAAATAATTATATTAAAAATCTATATAAACTCTATATAATATTTTAAATTACTTCCTTATTTTTATATATTTATTATATAATTAATTTATAAGTATATTATATTTAAACTTTAACTTAAAAACTAAGTATTTTAGTAGAATTTAGGGTTATAAGTAGAATTACTTATAACCTACTATAATAAACCTTCCTATACTAACCTCTTAGCTCTTAATAGCTGAACCTATAAGCTAGCTACTTATTTATAGCCTATTATTACCTTAGTATTTCTTCTATTTACTAATATTCCCTTAAAACTTATATATATATATCTTACTAGCTATATTAAGTCTTATTACTTTAACTAGTTATTAGTTATTTAATATTTATTATTATAAGGGAGAAGTACCTAATTATATATTAATTAACTTAGAAGTTTATATCCTCCCTCCCTATTTACTAGTTAGTAATATATATTAAAAACTACTAAATATACTTCTAGGGTATAGTATAGCTAAGAGTATATTCTATTAATATATAGTAAGGCACTCTTAGTAGCTGAACCTATGAGCTAGTTACTTATTTTTAGTTTATTATTACCTTAGTATTTTCTCTTTTTACTAATCTTCTCTTAAAACTTCTATATATATATATATTACTAGCTCTATTAGGTCTTATTACTTTAACTAGTTACTAGTTACTTAATATTTATTATTATAAGGAAGAAGTACCTAATTATATATTAGTTAACTTAGAAGTCTATACCCTCCCTCCTTATCTGCCGGTCAGTAATATATATTAAAGGCCACCAAGTACGCTTCCAGGGCATGGCACAGCTGAGAGCATATTCCGTCAACACGTAGCGAGGCAACCTCCAATCCAGGCCCACCCGCTAACTACAGCACAGACAAGTTTTGTCAGCAATTGTTACTACATAGGTAGTGATGAAATCTATCTTGAGGGATTTCTTTCTGTTTATTTCGCAAATAGCGGACGCAAATAGCGAACTAATACTGCAACCTTCAGTACGCTGTCGCTCTCAGCTGTTTCTGACAGACAGGGCACCTCCCAAATATCTGTGTGCGAGCCATATTTCACACCAAGACGGGCCGCTTTCTCGAGATCAGACGATAGGAACAATTTTTGACACCGAGCTCTTCTCATGAGATCCTAGTATGTCAGGAGGGTCTCGGGACCGATGATCATCAAACTTCTCCTCATAACCAGTCTCTGCCTGTGTGGAGGGGCTGTGACCACGTCCCATCGAAGGTGCCACTGTTACAACGCGATCCTCTGGTACTTGATTTGGGCTCTGCGTTACCGATTGCGTCCCCTTTGTCGCTTTGTCGCCCTTTCTGCCTTTTCGACTCTTTGCTTTAGCTTTTTCCAATAGACGTCGTCTGTCTACCTCCTCTTGTCGAACTCGGCGGTCTTTCATCTCGTATTCTCGTATCAATGCCTTCGGAGGGCCCCCAAATATGCGTTCGTATTCGCAGAACTCGCAAATCCAGACATCTTCAAGCCTTGGTGGATTGTGATGGTTAGCATTCACAGCGGCTTGTCGGCGATTATGAGCGGCCAGCATGAGATCTTTTTCAAGCTGGCGGGGGTTATTGGTGATCCTTTGTCCTTCTCCAGTGGCTTTGTCGTCCAAAGCCGCAACTGCTGGCCTGTTTTTTTCTAGATCCAACTGCTTTGGCAGTGCACATTCTGCAGAGCCGCTCGTCGCCGGTGAGGTATCTAACGAAAGTAAGCCTTGGCGCTACCAGTGTCGGTTACCGGAGAAGCATACCAGGCCACAACGCCTTGCCCATCACCTGTGATCCGCAAGTGAAGGTGAACTGTGAGGCGATTGGTATAGCTTTCCCTACATTGAAATGATGTTGTAATAAACTGCCCGTATTCTCCTGGCCGAAAGGGGCTATTCGCTTTGCATCCGCCATAGCGGTAGAAATAATGCCGCTTGTTCTATGACCTGCGCGAAGGATGTCAGCTCCTGGTCTTGGATTTATGGCTCCTAGATCACGATAGAGCTTCGATATCCATTCAGTCTTGCGTACCATTAACTGAATGGTGCAGCCCTGTCTTCAATGGTTTGCTCGGCCACGTATTATTCCCGTCAGAAAGAGTTCTCAAGGGACTTCTCGTATGTACGGTGCGACCTAGTCTGCCGCGCCCGGGGCCAGAGATCCCATCACTGTGCATGGGCAATGATCCAGACACGGCAAATGTAGGTGCAGTCGCCTGTTTGCCGTCATCTATTCTACCCCCTAGCCCCAATATCTCGACAGATCCGCTGCTGGTAAACAGAGATCCTCGCAAAAAGGAATCAGAAGCTGATGGAATCTTGCGTTTCTTCTTATTGTTCGGATTCTCGAGTAACTCGTAGCCATTTGTAGACGACACAGCGGGAATGGCTTGGCCTGAAAAGGCTCCATGACCGAGTGGACCGTGGGATTTGGTGTCCCCTTGCGGAGAGTGT
Source organism: Beauveria asiatica (assembly GCA_038367545.1). NCBI lineage: Eukaryota > Fungi > Ascomycota > Sordariomycetes > Hypocreales > Cordycipitaceae > Beauveria > Beauveria asiatica. Next base: position 18,464 of record JAAHCF010000094.1, on the reverse strand, counting down.
TGCAGCTGAATTTCAGAAGCAGAGCTGATAGCCAAGGGCTCACATCCGTTGGAGCCCGACGATTCCAGCGTATCAGGTAATCCGCTTGATGGCTTTTTTGGCTCCCCAAATGCTTTTAGCAAGTCGTGCGGTGGCCCTCTAGCGGCGATTGTCGGATAATGAAACAGAGGGATGCTGTGCACGGTTACAGAGGGGTATTCAATCGTTTGGATAGCCTCGAGCGATAGCTTCTCCCGGAGCTTTCGCTTAGGAAGTGGTCGGATGGGCCTCTCCGGGAAGAGAGACAGAACTCTGTCTGGTGGCATGCTTCACAAGATTGCCTCTGCTACAGTTACATGCTAATTAGCCTCAGGAAGAATTGCCAAAATGCGCAAGAATGAAATAAGTGTTGGCTCTCTTCGCTGAGATCTTACCTTTCAAACATTTTATGTGTTCGACCGCAAGCCTGCCTGGTGCCTGGACGCAAGCGCCTCAGCAAAGCTGGGCGATTTGGCGTCGCACCCACTGAAGCTCTCTCGGTAGTTTCTTCGAGATATAATTTCGTCTGCGTCAAAGATTGCAGCTTTGACGATCGTGCAACAATAGTTCTCAATACGCTAGAGCTTGCACGGTAAATCATTAGATCTTAACTCCATGTACGACCCGTTTTTCCAGTCCAGAAAGCGCCTTCTGCATGTTGGGCCTTGAATTGTGTCTGTGGACTATTGGAAGGCGGAGAATTTACCTATTTGAGGAGCAAGAAGGGCGTCGAACTTCAATACTAGGTACGGTGTAGCGGCTGGTAGCGGCTGGTAGAGGCAATGGCGGTTGATCGTCAGCTGCAGATTTCGGAATATGCTGCTAGAACCAGTCCTAAAGCAGATATTGCTGGATTCTCGTCCTCTTCCTCGCCGCGGAATTCGTGCGAAGAGAAAATGACAGAACCTCGCAGCTTCTCCCAGCGGCGCTCTCTCGAATGTAGTAGTTAGGCACACATTGCCACAGCTTGTGGATAAGGACTAATAAATAATAAGGAGGCGTACTGGCAGGGCAAACACTGGAAATTAGGTAAGCAGTCCGTTGGCATCCCAAAGTGTTAATCGTCGTTTTCAAAGACCCCTACATAGCACATATTAATAGAATTCTTCTTTGACTTGCGAATGTGAAAGCTTCGGCTACTTCGTTAATTGTCCGAAGCTATATCGCGGTACGAAGGGAATGGTTCAGCAAACAAACCTCCTAGGCGTGAGTGCGTGCAAGTCGAACTTCAAGACCGCGCAGTTACATGTGGAGGGAAACCAAATGTTAACTATGCAACTGTACCTCTATTAGACCGCAATAACGACTATGCCTTATTTCCTCATATCATAATTCCATACAGGTACCGTACGGCTAGACGGCGTAAATGTAATAATGAGTATTACTATTCACGCGGAGCTATTTTGCTATTTACGCGGAGTTACGTGTAGATGACTAACGCCTATACTAGTATAGTACCTCTCCTTTTATATATATATATACTAAAAGAGAGGTACCTAAAAAGGATTACCTAAATAACTAGATTTTTAATATTCTTATTTACCTTAACTTATAATTATTATTTTTTTTTCTTTCCTTTTAAATAATATTATAATAATACTAAAAGACTATAATTAGTTTTAAATTTCTTTATTATTATTATTAATTTTTATTTTTATTTTTATAAAATCTTTTTATTTTTTTATAATATTTTTTTAATTAAATAATATTAGAATTATTAAAAGTAATTTTTAATAAATATTAATTTAATAATAATTATATTATTATATATTATTAAATTCTTTATAATAAAGATTATTATTAGTCTTTATAAGTTTTAAGGATTTAAAAAATTAGCTTTTAAAAAGTTAATTATATATTTAAAATTATTATTAAAATAATTATTACTTTAAATAATAAATAAATATATAAAATAATTATTAGTATATATAATTATTATTTTTTCTTTATTTTTTATATTATATAATTCTTTATTATTAAATAATTAATTAAAAAGACTTAAAAAAACCTTTTTTTATTTAAAGCTTTATTTATTAAAGAACTTAGTAATATCTTTTATAAAATATACTTTAAGTTATAGCCCCTTTTTATTAATAAAAATATTTATAATAATTATTAAAAGATTAAAATTAAGAATTTAAATAACTTAACCTTAATTTAATAATAAATATAAATTTTATAATAAAATAATTATTATTATACTATTAAATATAATAATAATACCTTAATAATTATATTTTAAACTTATCTTTAATACTAAGAAATATTATATTATTTCTTTTATATTATTTCTTTTATATTATTAAACTTAATAATATATATAAAACTAATTACTTTAAAATATTTTTATTTTAAGTTATTAACTTAACTAATTAGAATTTTATAATTAATTTTTATTAAAGTCTTATTAATAATAAAACTTTTAAGAGTTATAATTAGCTAATAACTTAGCTTAAAGAATTTTATTATAAACTTAGTACCTTTTAACCTATTATTATAATAATAATTAATAAATTAATATTTAAAAAAGCCTTTTTAAAACTTAGTTAAATATCTAATAATAACTATATATTTTTTATATTAATAATAATATTTAAGCTAAAATTAATACTTAATAAATTAAATTAAATAATAATAATAACTTTAAAGAAAATAAAGTTAAAGTTAGTATAGGTTTTAAAAATTAATATTTAATAATAACTAAAAGTACTTATAATAAAATAAGAAAATTAATAATATAAAAAAAGATAATTTAAATACTAATAAAAATTAAATTTAAATTAAATTAGAAGATAATAAAAATATAATTTTAAAAGTATAGTAATTACTAATAGGTATATAGAAGTAAAAGTACTAGTAGAAGATATAAAAGAAAGAGATTATATTATTAACCTTATTATTTTATTTTTTAGTTAAGAAAACTATTATTATTTATAAAAAAAAAAGATATAATATTACTTAAAAAAAACTCTACTTATTTTAAAATTTCTTCTTTATATATTATAAAGTAAAATATTAGCTAATATTATTACCTTATTAGTTTTAATAACTTCTTAATATTATTTTAGCTATTTTAGTAGTTTTAACTATATTATTAGTATTAATAGCTTATAAAGAGTCTTTATAAGAGCTTTACTTTTAATACCCCCTTTAGTTTATTAAGGGGCTAAGCTAATTTATAAGTAAAGCTAAGTATAGTTATTATAAGGTATATTAATACTAATTTAGTATAAGGTAACTACTTATCTTATACTTTATTTAGTATAAAGTAACTTATTATTCTATATTATTACTAACTATTAGTATATATAAGTAATTAATAATACTAATTAGTAGCTTATAGTACTATACTTAATTAGCTATAGTATATATAAATATTATATATATATATTATAGTATATAGAAATTTCTAATATAAAGTAACTTATTATCTTATATTATTATTAACTATTAATATATATAAGTAATTAATAATATAAATTAGTAGCTTATAATATTATACTTAGTAAGTTATAGTATATATAAGTATTATATATATATTTTATAGTATATAGGAATTTTTAGTATAAGATAGCTTATTACCTTATACTATTACTAATTATTAGTATATATAAATAATTAATAGTATAAATTAGTAACTTATAATATTATACTTAGTAAGTTATAGTATATATAAGTACTATATATATATTTTATAGTATATAAAAAAGTTTTAGTATAAAATAATATATTATCTTATATTATTATTAATTATTATTATATATAGGTAATTAATAATACTAATTAGTAGTTTATAGTATTATATTTAATAAGGTATAGTATATATAAATATTATATATATATATTTTATAGTATATTAAAAATTTTTAATATAAGATAGTATACTATCCTATACCTTTACTAATTACTAGTTATATAAGTAATTAATAGCACTAATTAGTAGCCTATAGTACTATACTTAATAAGTTATAGTATATATAAGAGCTATATATACCTTTTATAGTATATAGTAAATATTAGTATTAGATAATATATTACCTTATACCTTTACTAATTATTACTATATATAGGTAATTAATAGTATTAATTAGTAGCCTATAGTACTATACTTAATAAGCTATAGTATATATAAGTATTATATATATTCTTCTATAGTATATAATAAATATTAGTATAGGGTAGTATATTACCCTATATCTTTACTAATTATTACTATATATAAATAATTAATAATACTAATTAGTAGCTTATAATACTATACTTAGTAAGCTATAGTATTATAGATACTATATATATTCTTCTATAGTATATAGTAAATATTAGTATAGAATAGTATATTACCCTATACCTCTATTAATTACTATTATATATAAATAATTAATAATACTAATTAATAACTTATAATACTATACTTAATAAGTTATAGTATATATAGGTATTATATACTAATATATATTATATTAGTATAAGTATAAAGGTATAAGGTAAGTACTTATTTAATACTTAATATTATATTAAAAAAAGTTATTTAATTTAAAAACTTTTTATATTATTAGATTTATTTTAATTTATTAAGTCTAATAATATTACTTATTTTATTATATAATTAAAAGTAATTAATTAAAATAAAAATTTAGTATTATAAGTATATTTTTAATAAATTTTATATAAATAAATTTTATAAAAAATAAAAATTAGTTTATAAGTATAGTTTAATAAAGATATTTTACTTAAGTATTTATAAAACTTATAAAAGATCTCTTAAAAATAACTTAACTAATATATTATAAGTTAAGGCTAAATTAAATAATATTAGTTTAATATTATATTAAGATATAATTTACTTAGTATAAGAGCTTTTTTAGTAGGTTAATAGTTTTTTTAATAAAATAAACTAACCTACCTTATAAGTAATTCTAACTTACTTTATAAAGTAATTAGTTTATTTAAAAGAGTATATAGTACTTAAAGAAGTTATAACTTAAGGGAATTTTAACTTATTAAAGGTCTATTTAAGATATCCCTTACCCTATAAAGACTAGAGGTATATTTACTCTTAAGGTACTAGAAAAATACCTATTTATAAGGATTAACTTATCTTTTTTATTAATTAAGGTATTAGGGATTTTCTTATTAAAAGACTAGCTTATTATAACTAATCTTTTATTAAATTATAAAAGCTTAATATATTAGAATATAGTATATATAAGTAATTAACTTTATTACTTTAGTTTTTATTTATTAATTATAAGTCTTTATTTTTAAAATACTTTAAAGGTTTTAAAAAGAAATCTAATAAGTTTTCTAAAATTTTAAAACTAGTTTATTATTAAAAGGCTTTTTAATAATTAATTTATTAAGTATATAATATATTATCTTTTATAATAAAAGGTTTATATTATATATTAGTAAGTTTAGTTTAGAATTTAAAAGCTTAAGAGCTTCTAAAAACTTTAAAACTTAGTACTTAATAAAAGCTTTATTAAATTATTTATTAATATTATATTAATTTTAAGATATTTAATATTAATTAAACTAGTTTAAGCTTTTTATTAAATATAATAAAACTTTAAAAATATATACTTTATTTTATTATATTAGTTTAGGTTTTTAATATTTAATATAAAGTCTTAATTATTATAAAATAAGAGGATTAAGTATTAAATCTTTATTAATGTTTTTTTAAAAAGCCTTAAAATTTATTTAATCTTTTTAATTATCTCTAATAAAATATTAAATTTTATTTTTAAAGTTAAGAATATTATAAGGCTTACCTTTTTTATTCTTTAACTTATAAGTCCTTTATTTAAGATAAAAAGATATTCTCTTATTAACTTAAAGGTTTTTTAATATCTAATAAAATTATTATTAAAGTAAGCTTAAAGGAGACTTATAGGTTTTTTACTAATATAATACTTTATAGTATTTATTTTAATATTTTTTAAGTATTTAAGACTTTCTTTAATAAAGTTAAAAAGTATTATATTTACTTTAATTATATATTTTAAATAAAATTAGACTAAAAAGGTAATATTAAGTCTAATTATTATTAAAAGTTATATAATAATACCTAATATTTACTAAAATAGTTTCTATTTAATATTTAATAAGGCCTTAAATACTTATTTTTTAAATAATTTTAATTTAAGTTAAGTAAATTCTTTAATAAGTAATTCTACTAAAATATACTTTAATTTAAGATTAAATAAAGATTCTTATAATAGCTTAAGTTATAAAAGAATAAGTTATAGTTTAGTATTAAAAAGATTAAATTTAAAAATAACTTTTTCTATAAACTAATTTTAATATAATTAAAGACTTTATATTTTCTAATTTTAGTTAATTTAAATACTTAAAAAAAAAGAGATAAACTCTTTATTTTTAATAAGATAAGCCTTATTAAGTTATCTCTTAAACTAGTTAATATACTAAAGATTAAATCTTATAAAAAAATAATTATTTATATAAGTAATTATAAAAGTCTTTATAATTTAATTTTAATAAATAGTATTATTTAATAATAAAGACTTAAAGCTTAGCTTAATTAAGAGTTTTTTTAAGAAAACTTCTTAATTTTAAAGGCCTTATTTAAGGTTATAAAGGGCTTTATTAAATAAGATAACCTATTTTTTAATAAGATTATAGCCTAAATTACTTAATAAATTAAAAAGTTCTTTACTCTTTTAATCTAAATAAGCTAAAAGTTTTTTTATAAATTTAAGAAATCTTTCTAAAAAAGTTATATATATAGATTCTTTAAGTAAGCTATTAAAGAAGACTCTAATAAAATTAATTTATTTAATTTCTTAGTTATTAATAATTCTTTATATTAGTAAAATAAATATTAAAGTATAAGTTTAAAAAAGTCTTATTTAAATACTTATATAAATTCTTTTATTATTAACCTTATTTTATATTTAATAGGCTAATTATTCTAGTTAAGTTTAATTTAGAATATAGGTCTATTTTTTAGAACCTTTTAAGAACTAAAGACTAATAATTACTTAATAAATTAGAAGACTTTAGCTCTAATAAGTTATTTTAACTTAGTAAATAGAATTTTAATTTAACTATCTTTATTAAGACTTTAAAAGGCTTCTTTTTACCTATTTAATATTCTATTTAATACCTTTTTAATTACTTTAATCTTTCTTTTTATTACTTTTATAATATTATAAATAAAATAATATATAACTAAATTTAGCTTATAATTAAATAATTTTAATAAAATAAGGTTAAGGTTAAGGTCTATAAGTATATAATTTAGATTTACTCTTTTTAAAGATATATTTAATTATAATAAGATTAGGGAAGAATTTTATAATAGTTCTAGTAAATCCTTTTTAGGATTTATAGACTTTTTATTAATAAAGATTTCTTTAAGTACTCCCCCCTCTAAGTTAAGATCCTAGGTATTCTAAAAGTTACTCTTAAGTCCTTTTTTAATTTAACTAATTCCTTTATTAGCCTTTATAAAGATAATAAATAAGGTTTTTATAATAGCCTAATATTATAAAATATATACTAAATATATCTTAAAGTCTAGAATAACTAGTAGTTAACCTAGTTTAATTCTAGTATTAAGTTTTTATTTTTTTATTTACTTTTTATAAGGAATTAAGATTTTAATAAGTACTTTTATTATTTTAAATAAAAAAAGATTTAATATTTTAGCTTTTTAAGATTTAATCTTTTATATAAATACTTAATAAAGTATTAATAGTTAAGTTAAATTTATAATATAGTTTATAAATATAATTATAACTAATAAGATTATACTTTAAAGGAAAAAAGATAATTTTAACTAAAGTATTATAGTTTTAAGTTTATTTAGTATAATTTTAATTAATCTTTTAAATAACCTATTTTATTTATAAATATATAGACTTAAGATTATAAATTTAATATCTTAAAGAATAAACTAGTTTTTAAGTTCTTAGTTAATCTTATTTTCTTTATTATAATAGAACTTTTTAAGTATATTATTATAATATACCTTTAAGCTCTTAAAAAATCTTTAGATTATTTTTAGTAAAATTAGTCCTTTTTAATTAAAGAGTAATAAGATTTATTAATATTAAGATTTTCTATTTACTAATATTAAATTAATAGGCTTTTTATTATAAGGTAAAGGCTTAATTTTAAATATATCCCTTTTTATAATATTAAGAATATTTATTAGGTTAAGGAGAACTCTTTTTAAAGGTTAATAAGTTATTTTAGCTTATATATAAGTAGTATATTAAAAGTTAATATCCTTAATCTAAATAAAATCTAAAAGACCTTTTATAACTTTAAAAGTCTTTTTAAATAATAAAAGACTAATATAGCTTAGTTAAATATACTAGATATTAATTAGTTATAATAACTTCTAATAGTTAGAGTTATTAGATTTTTTTAGTAATTTTTTTAGTTCTTTTAAAAGATATTTTATTCTTTTTAAAAGTATTAGATTTTAATTTAAACTAAAGTTAAAGACTTTTTTATATTTTAATAAGTCTTTTAATAAAATTTATAATAACTTAATTATAATAATATAATATTAAGTTATATTTATAAATATTAATTTTATTAAGATTAGTATTTTTACTTTTTTTTATTATAAGAAAAAGCTATATTATTTAAATTTTAAGATTATAACTTTTTTATAATTTAAAGTATAAAAAGAGTATTTTAATAAAACTCCTTTAAAGGTATAATAATAAATACTACTAAAAATATTAAGATTAAGAGTTAGTATATTAAGAGCTTCTCTTATCTTAATAATAGTCTACTCTTCTAATTTTAGTTAAAATAGTATTATAAAATAAACTATACCTTAGCCTTTTAATTTAATTAGTTCTCCTTTTATTTTAATAATTAGTTATTTTCTTTTTTAAAATAATATATAATTAATAAAAATATTTTTATAATTTATAATATAATAAATAACTTTAATATTATAAAAAAGAGTTTATTAAAGATTAAATATTTATTTTTAAATATTATAATTAAAGTATAATAAAGTAGAGAATTTTATAATAGTATTATTAGAAGTTAAAGATTATAAGTTTTTATTTTTATTATTAAAGAAGATTTTCTTAACCTTATAGTTTATAATATAATTACTTTTATCTTCTAAAGAGTTAAAGATTAGATTAGTAATTTAATAAACTTAAGATTAAGAAGTTAATAAATAATAGCTTTTTAGTATTTTTATTATAAGGCCTTTTTTTAGGTTAGGGGTATTTTTATTATTTTTTTTATTATTTTTAGTATTAGTTTTCTTTTTTTATTCTTTTTTTCTTTTTTTTCTTCTTTTTAACTTTAGATTTATTATTATTACCTTAATAACTAGTATAATAAGTACTAGCTTTAGTAACTAATAATCCTTTTTTTTATTATTCTTTAAGAAGATTAATTATAAGATATTAAAGGTTAAAGATAACTAGTATAAGTTTTTATACTTAAGAAGCCCTAATTAAGGCTTTTTATTATTCTAATTACTAGTTAAAGATATTACTAATAACTTTTAAATATTAATTAACTTAATTAATATTACTAATAGTTACTCTAATAAGAGTTAGCTTAGCTAAGTAGTTATTAAAACTACTATTAAAGCCTTTAAAAGTACCTTTATAAGTTTAAAAACTAAGATTATAGAATTTACTATAAAATTATAATCTTTAAATCTTTAAGCTAATATTATATTATTATACTAAAGGACTATAAGCCTAATCTAACTAAGTATACTAGTTAATTATAATAACTAGTCTTTTTATATAGTTATTTTAAATTAAGAGTAATAATATTATTTATTTAAAGTCTATAAAATCTTTTAATATTACTAGGTTCTAAAAGAAAAATATAATACTTATAGCTTTAAATTAAATTTATAAAGCTTATTATTAAAAATTAAAATTTTTAAGTCCTTTAAGTTTCTAAAGATTCTAAAAGCTATAGATTAATTTAATAAGCTTTTTAATTACTATTTTATTAATCTAAGTAATAAGTATTAATTAAAAGTTATTAACTATCTCCTCTTTTAAAGATAAAGTAGTTAATTTAGTTATTATAAATAATAAGTTTTAAAATTAAAGATTTTTAAGTAATATTAAAAGCTAACTAAACTAAAAGATAAGGGTTTAAATATTAATAACTTATCTTTTAATTATAGATTATTATAGCTTTAGTTTATTCTTAATAATTTTACGGCTAAGGCCTAAATTCTAATTACTTATCTTATTAGTCTACTAATAGTAAAAAAAATAAATTTAAATAATATTATAATATTTCTTAGCTAATAGTAAAATAGTAATTATAGCTTATCTAAGTAAAGATTAATAGGATAGTAATTATAGTATTTTTTTATTATTATAAATAGTATTATAGTATTTTCTAATATTTCTTTTCTTTAGAAGTCTTATACTTTTTAGGCTTATAACCTATAGTAATTATTAATAAGTATATAAAAATAAGAATACTAATAGAAGATATAAAAGAAAGAAATTATATTATTAACCTTATTATTCTATTTTCTAGCTAAGAAAACTATTATTATTTATAAAGAAAAAGAGATATAATATTATTTAGAAAAAACTCTACTTATTCTAAAATTCCTCCTTTATATATTATAAAGTAAGGTATTAGCTAATATTACTACTTTATTAGTTTAAATAGCTTTTTAATACTATTTTAACTATTTTAGTAGTTTTAACTATACTACTAATATTAGTAGCTTATAAGGAGTCCCTATAGGAGCCCCACTTTTAATAATATATAATTTAAATTATTAGTTATATAAGAAAATAAAAGTTATAAAATACTTATATAAGAAACTTAAAGTATATTAAAGTAATATTAACTATTTATTATTTATTATAAATAATAATACTAGTTAAAGCTTTTTATATTAAATATAATATTAAAAAAAGTATAAATATTAAAAAGCTTCTAATTAAATATTTTAAAGGTCTTAAACTTAATTATAAGACTTAGGGAATAATTAGATAAGAAGGTATTAAGGTAATTAAAGATATAAAGAGATTTAGTTAAATAGTTAATTAAAAATATAAAAAAAAGATAAAAAAAAGAAATTACTAAAAAAGTAAAAAAAAAAAATTTATATAATAGCTATTTAAATTATAAAAATATATTATAATTTTATATATATTTATTATAATAAACTATTAGTTAATATAAACTAATAGTCTTATATACTTTAATTTATTAAAATAATTATTAATTATATTATTTATATAAGTTATATTCTTTTTTTCTTTTTTCTTCTTTTTTTTTCTTTTTTATATCCTTCTAAAGCTCTCTATACCTTATCTTTATTATTTAAAACTCTTAATCTTAGCCTTAAAAGTTATTATCTTTATATTTATTATTATTTTAATATCTTTAAGATTTTTTATATTTTTATTAATTAAATAAAAAAATTATTTTTATATATTTTATTTTTATTTTTCTTTATATTTTATAACCTAATTTATAGTTTATTACTTTATTATATTTATTTTCTTTTTTTTATATATTAAAAAATACTTACTTAATTTCTAATTTTTTACTTTATTATATAAATATTTTTATTATTATTTTATTTTTATTTTTTATTTTTTATTAAAATAATTAAAGTATTTTCTTTTAAAATTAGAAGAAAAAATAATTATTATTTATATTACTTTCTTAAAGAAAAAGAATAAATTAGTCTTTTAATTATTAAATCCTATATATATTATTTACTTATTTTTTATTTAAGAACTATATAACTAAAAAAAGAACTTATATTATCTTTTAATTAAGAGAATCTTTTTATATAAGATATTTATAAAAGCTTTTATTATATATTAAATTACTTTAAGATTAAAAAGGATATTTAAAAAGGGTATTTTATATTATATTATAAGCTTTATAATATATTCTTAAAAAGTAATTAAGTTAATAGTACTTTCTTTTTAATTATATTTTAAATTATTTTTTAAAGAATAAAGAATATTATTATAATTATCTTTTTTAAATTTTTAATTAAAAGCTATCTTTAATTAAATATATATAAGCTTAATATACTTAAAGATAAAATAGAAGTTAGTTAAGAATTTATAAAAAGAAAGTTACCCTTTAAAAGCTTTATTAAAGAAAGCTAATATTATAAAATAAGTTTATTAAACTATAGGTTTTAAATTAACTTAGTTAATTTTATTAGCTAAAAGAGTTTATTTAAAAAAATATATTAAATAATCTTAGTATTTAATAAGAAAATAAGAACTTTATAAATCTTTAATTTTATTATAAAAAATAAAAGCTATAAAGTAAAAGTAATAGCCTTAATATTTTAATAATAACTATTTAATATATTTTTTTTTATAATTTCTTTATATTTATCTTAAAAGTTAATAATTAAGAAAATAAATAATCTTATAATTACTTAATACTTTATAATATTATATTATTATTATAAAACTATATTAGTAATACCTTATTAAAGCTAATATAAAAGATAGAAAAAAAAAAAAAACTAAACTAGCTAATAAAGTTATTAATAAGTAATTTTAAATTAGTTTTTATAATAAAGCTTTATAATCTAAATCTCTTTAAATTATAATAAATAAATTAAAATAAATTATATATAACTTAAATTATAAATAAGAATTTTTAAGTAAATATCTTATATTATATACTAGTTAATAAGTTAAAGATTAAGAAAGTATTATTAGAAACTTATTAACTTAAGTTTATTAATAATAGCTTAAATAAACTTTACTTTTTAAAACTAACTAAATAATTTATATTTAATAGCTTAGCTTTATATAAAGTAAGTAAAAAGCTTTTAAAAGACTAGATTAGTATATTTTTTAAAAATAATTAAAGATATTAGTATAGTCTTTTATTAAATCTAATATTTAATAAAAGTCTTTAAGAATTTATATTTACTTACCTTAAGGAGATAAAGAATATTATATACTTTAATATTATATATATAAATAAATACTTACTAATCTTTATTTTTTAAACTCCTTTAAAAAACTAATTTAATAATATAATAAGTCTCTTAAGCTAAGAATAATTATAATAAAAAAGTCTTATAATTTAAAAGTCTAATATATTAAATTTTAAAAAATAATTATAATATAAAAAACTTAAATAAGTTATTATAACTATATTAAGTATTAGTTAAAGTAAATAAGGTTTTAAGTTAATAAACTATTTAAACTTTATTAACTTTAAAAGTCCTTTAATTTAGCTAAAAATAATAAAGCCTTTTAAATAAAAATTAAAAAAACTATTAAATAATAAATTTATAATTATTAAAATACTAAATACTTAATAATATTTTTTCTTAATTATCTTATTAATAATATCTTAAATCTCTTAATATTTTATAACCTCTTAATAAGTTTTTATTATAAAAGATTAAGTAATTTATAAGTTAAAAGAAGTTATAATTACTTAAAGAATAATAATCTTAAAAGAGCTTAAAAAAGAAATTAAAGTTACTATAATTATAAATTAAAGTACTAGAAAAGCTAATTAAATTCTAAGTATTATTAAAAATTAAAATAATATTATCTTTTAATAACTTATATATATAAATAAATTAATATTATTTAATAATATATTTAACTTAAGTTTTAATATTTATAACTATTTAACTTACTTTTAATATATATACTAGCTTTAAAACTAAGGTATTTAGACTTTTCTTTATAATAAATACTTTTTAATATATAAACTAGTTAAATAAAAGATATTATTATTAAAGACTATATTAATTAAACTTATTTAATTATTAAAAGAAAATATAATATTCTTATAACTAAAAAAAGCTTTATATATTATTACTTTTAAAAAAACCTTAATTCTTTTTATCTTAAATAAACTAGTTATTATTAGTATATAAAATTAAATATATAATATTATTATTATATATTAAATATAATATTTAATACTAGCTAAAACTTAAGTAATATAATTAAAAACTTAAGTTAACTTTATAGTTATTAATAAAAAATAAACTTTATAAATCTTTAAGAAATAAGTTATTAAGTATATAAAAATACTTAAAAAAGCTATTAAAAAGTAAGTTATTAAAAAAAAAGCTATAAAAAAAAGGATAAATTAAACTATAATATAAAATTAAACTAATTTACTAGTTTTATTAAAACTTAAGTTTATTATTAAAAAGAATAAGTTAGTTATAATTTAAAGTTTAAAAAAAGAATTTTTATTTTATTTTTATTATTTAAAATTTAAATATTTACTTTTAAATTTAAAAAAAAAAGAATTTATTATTTAAGTTTATTATTATTTTAAAATTATTTATTTTTTATTATTATATAAAAAAGATTATATTAATTACTTTTAATTACTTTTAAGGTTTATTTATAAATATTAATAAAAAAATAATATTTTTTTATAATTTTTAAAAATAACTTTTTTACTTCTTTTATAACTAATTTTTATTATTTATTTTATAATTAAAAACCTTATATAATTTTCTTTAGTCTTTAATAATATTTTTATTTAATATAAAACCTTTAATAATTTTATAAGTAATTATATAATTAATTATTTAAGCCTTTAATTAATATTATATTTTTTTTATTATATAAATCTCTTAATTAAGAGTTAATAAATACTTTATATATATATAATACCCTTAAAGAAACTATATTTCTCTTAGTATTATAAATTAGTCTAATAGTCTTATAAGTAATAGTAAATACTTTATATATTTTAACTATTTTCTCTTTTAGTAATAATTATAATAATTATCTTTCTTTATACCTTATCTTATTTATTATTTAATCTTTTATAGTATTACTTATTTCTAATATACTAGGCTTTTAGGAGATAGATAAGGTAAAGAATTAAAAAGAGATACCTCTAGTAGAATTTAAACCTATAATCTATATACTAACTTATATAGAACTCCTTAATATAGAACTATTATACTATAGAGGCTAACTATTTTTATTAAAAATATAAAATAATACTTTTACTAATAAAGTATTACTAATATTACTAATATTTTTATAGTTAGTATTTAATATTAAAGTTTAGCCTTTTTTAGTTTTTTTAATAAAAATATAATAAAATATTAATAATTTCTTTATAATTATAATAAGATTATACTAATAATAAAGTTTAAAGTATTTATTTTTATTTTTATTAAAGTTTTTAGATTAAACTATATTAATATAAGTACTTTTTTAAATAATATTTTTAAATATTAAAATACTTTAAGTTTATAAGTATTTAATATAAACTTTACTAGTATATCTTTTTTTATCTTTTTTTTATAATAAATATATAATTTTATTAAAGTTCTTAATAAAATACTTAAAAAACCTTATTTTATTTATTATAAATTTATATTTTTTTAGATTTAAGTATAAGCTTATACTCTTTAATTTTTTAATTCCTTAATAAATATATTATATATATATTATTAGATTTTTACTAAAAATTAAAATATTATTTAAGTATATTATAGAAATATAATTAATTTCTTTATATAAAGTAATATTAATAAATTCTTAAAAACTAACTAGTATACTAGTAAATCTAAAAGATAAAACTAAGTACTTAAAATAACTATATTAATAATAAAATACTATCTTTTATTTATTACTTTTATATATTTTTAGTTATTTATATATATATTTTATATTTAGCTTTATATAAACTTTTACCTTTTATAAATAGTTTATAATTTTTATAATTAGTAATAATTATACTTTATTTTTTTTATAATTTAATTAAGACTATAATAATTAATATATAACTTAAGCTTTCTTTTCTTTTCTAATATAAATAAAATAAAAGCTTTTATTAAGCTTATAAATCTCTTAATTTATCTTTATTTTAGACCCTTATTAATAAACTTATAAAGTTTTATTAGCTTCTTTATTATAAGTAAGTAAATAAACTCTTATAAAAATACTTTATTATCTTTTAACTTAATTATATATATTAATTTAAATAATAAAGATAAGTTAATTATAAATAATATTAAGAATAACTTTATAAAGTCTTTAAAATCTCTTAATAACTTTATATAAATTTTCTTAATTATTATATTTATTTTATTTTCTTAACTTACTATTATTATTATAAGTTTTATATTTTTAATTATATATTATATACTTTATATACTTATAATTATTTTAATACTTTTTCTTATAATATTATAATTTTTATAATTTACTTTTTTATAAATTAATACTCTTTCTTCTAAAATCTATTATCTTCTAAAAATTAAGTCTAAAAATAATATAATAAAAAAAAGTATTTATATTTTCTTTATATAATCTAAGTTATTTTTTACTTATATTATTTTTATTACTTTTTCTTTTACTTATATTTTAACTTTTATAATATAATATTTTAGCTAAAAAAATAAATAATTATAATAAATTAATAACCTTTTAATTATTTTTTTAATTATTAAATTTAAATTATTTTTATTATTTATTATTATTATTATAATATTTTAACTATATTTTATTTATATTTTTGTTAGTTATTTATATTTAAAGTATATATAATAATAAAGCTTTTCTTAAAGACTTTTTTTAGTCTTTTATTTTTTATTAATTTACTATTTAAATAAGTTATTATATTTTTATTAACTATTATTTACTTAACCTCTATTACTTTAATATTTAATTAGTATTAATATCTTTAAATTATATAATTTTTCTTATATATAATATACTTTAATTTAATATATTTATAATATAAATAGTTATTTTTATATTTAAAATACTTTATAAATTTATTATTATTTTATAATATACTTTAATTTAATATATTTATAATATAAATAGTTATTTTTATATTTAAAATACTTTATAAATTTATTATTATTTTATAATATTATTATTTTATTTTATTATTTACTTTACTTACTTTCCTTAACTATTAAATAATCTTAATATAAATAATTTTCTTTATATATAAAATACTTAAAAAGTCTATTATTATTTTATTATATTTATATTATATTAAGATAATTAATTAACTTTCTTTTTTTAAATATATAATTAAAGTAAAGTTTTTAATTATCTTTTATTTTTACTAATAGCTTTATTATTTTTTTTATATTCTTTATATAAGTCTTTAGCTTTTTTTATATAATAAGTATATTATTATTATTTATTATTACTTAAATTTAATTACTTAACTTCTTTATTATTAATATAATATAAAAGATAAAAGGTAATAAGTCTAGTAATCTTATTATTATATTTTTTATATAATAAAAATACTTCTTTATTAGTTTAGTTTTATTATATTTATATTATATAAGGTTATAAGTTACTTTTTTTATTTTAATATTAAAGTCTTTTAACTTTTCTTTATATTACTTAAAGTCTTTTTAAAAGAACTTTTTATAAGTTTTTTATAAGTTTATAATAAAATAATAAAATTATTATATTTATACTTTTTTTATAAATATTATATAATATATATAATCTTTTTAAAGTTATTAATATAGTTCTTTAAGTAAGTTTAAAAGTATATTTATAATATTATTATAAAATTAATATATTTTTAAAATAACTTTATATTAAAAATAATACTAAATAGCTTTATTATTATTACTTTTTTTTTATAAAGAATTTCTTTTAAAAACTATCTTAGTTCTTTTATAACTTTAATTAGTTAGCTTTTAGTTATTTATTTATAATAAAAAACTAAAATAATTTTATTTATTTATTTATTATATATTAAATATTAATTTATATTTTTTTATAAATATTATATTAATTATAATATTAATAATATTTATTAGTCTTTTTAACTAAATAAATAATTTAATTTATTAGTTATTTATAATTATTTTATTATTTATTTATTAAAATATTTTATTTTATTTAGTTTTTATATTATAAATAACTTAATATTTTATATATTAAATAATAATTATAATTTTATAAAATACTAATATATAAAAGATATTAGTTATAAAATAATCTTAATAATTTATAAAGATAATAAAATTATTATTATTTTCTTTTTATTAATTTATTAATAGTTTACTATTATATATATACTTCTTTATATATATAATATATTCTTATTTTTTTCTTTTCTATATAACCTATTACTTTACTTCTTTATATATATATAAATTTACTTCTTAGCTAATAGATTTACTTCTTAGCTAGGGTCTTAATAAATAGCCTTTAATAAGAATTTTACTTTTTTTTAATATAATTTAATAACTAATTTAATTATAAAATATTAAAAACCCCTTTTACTAAATCTAATATTTTAATATTATTTAAAATCTTTATAATAAGCTTTAAGTAATTATTAATATAAAAATAGTAATACTAAGTATATAAATAATTAAAAAAATAATATTATTATTAACTTTATTATATATATAACTTTTATAATTAATAAAAATAAATTTTTTAAATATATTATTAACTATTAAAAGTCTTTATAAA
>JAAHCF010000093.1:0-72754 GCA_038367545.1 Beauveria asiatica | reverse complement strand
ACCCTAACTGAAAAAAAAAAAAGACCCCAAGTGGAAGCAAGTGAAAGTTTAAACTTAACCTTGTTGGGGTCTAACAATGGTCTCCGCAAAGTCTCGTGGGTCCTATGGACAGACAGGGTAAGGTTAATTAGTAAATGTTTAGCATTTGTCCTTGTCTTTGAAACCCTTTTCGGCATAAAATTGTGAAAAAAAAAAAAAAAAAAAAAAAAAAAAAGGTGTTGGTCAAGTATTCATAATCAATCAACCTGACCTGTGTTGCGCACGTCATCTTCTAGAAATCTGCTCGGCCATTTCTAGTTGGGATCTTTTGCTAGACTGGATGGACGCCAAGAGGAAGCGGCGGGGGCTTGGGGCTTGAGGGGCCAAAGGCTTCAACGCATGACAAGTTCCGCCAAAGTCCGCTTGCCTGCTGGGCTGTTAGCGAGAAAGACTGAATCGTAATTGGTAAATTTGGGCAGAATCGTGAGCTTTGGATCCATGCACGCACAGAGAATCGGGACGAATGCATTCTCGTCCCCCGATATTGCCGATCTCTTTGACCCAGCCCACCACGAAAAAAAGAAGGAAAAAAAAAAAAAAAAAAAAAAAAATAGGGAGAGAGAGATACCGATATACGTAAGGCCTGATAAATCGCCAAGTAATTGGTGGTTCCTCCTTTCGCTTCACGGCAAGAGACGGGGGTGGGGGCGCCCGTTATCGAGTTCTCCAGCAATGGACATGCACAGCTGAGAATTCGTCCAGAAACTTCCCTCTTGGGCATTCTGCCTCGCTTAGGAACGCAATAGCTTGCTGCAAATCTCCCCATTTATGCATTACTACGGAGTACAAAGGTCGCCTTCAAGAGTCCTGTCTAACCAGGGTGTATAATCCCTGCAAATTAGCTAGGGGGCCCCACACAGCTAATTAGACTTATACCTATACCTGGGTATATATAACTATTCGTACTTTATTGCAGGCTTTTGGAAAGACATATTCTGCCTGGTTAACCAGCCCCGAGTGGTTCGACCAGGAAATGTACAAGTCGCTCGGCTAATAGAGACCTTGAGCGACTGGGATCGTGAGGTCGCTGGCACGAACTACCATGACTGGCATCCCGATGATCTGCTATCCAAGATTCGTACATGGCAGCATGGCGACATTACAAAAATCTTGCAGAGCGAGGGCGACCAGGCGTTTTTACGCCAAGCTTGTTCACTCATTCAGGCGCGTGTCTTACTTATGCCATGCCGCACTGATCAGTACTTTCGGTGGGAAGCTTCTGAGAAAGAATCACACATGATTCCACGCGCGACGCTCCAGGTTATACCATCAACATGGGGCCATTCCGGGTGCGGCATAGCGACTGTTGGGGCGCAGGGCGTAATGAGGACGTCGACACCCGCAAAGGCGGCATCGTATGCCGCCCGGAGCTCAAATACCTTGCGATGCGCTTCAGCTTCCAGGCCTAGTGTAGCTCTGTTTCGGGCAAAGAGTTCGCTCAGTAAAATGTTGACCGCAGCGGGGTTGTTGGCCTTTAGTGTGTCCAATGTCGATTATGACGGCGGCCAGCGCATGCGTGCGTGATCTGGCAGGTACAAAAGGTGACCCAAGGAAAGCCCTTGGAAAAGATGAGAGGACATGGGTGGTCTCGTTGCCGCGGTCCATATGGTTGGTCCTTCCAGGTGCATGGGGACAGATACTCCAACGACAGTGGCACCCACAGCCTCAAAGTAGTCCCTTGCTGAGCGCATGACAGTAATCCTGACTTCATCCGATACTCCAGCTAACGAGAAGCATTCTTCCAGAAGCCCAACCCTGAAATCCTGACCGGGTCCGAGGGAAGATGAGATTTTGTGCCGGAGCGTCGATAGGATGCTCAGATAAGGCCTCGTTTGTGATCACAGAGGCGTTTCTGGGCTCATACGAGGATCGAATGCATCATAACCGGCCATGGCCTCCAAAGAGCAGCAATTCCGTCGATGAATGGGCAAGAAATAGAGCCGTCCCTCTCACATCAGCGGTAGATCTGGGTTCTTGCGACTCGTCGGCACCCCCGATTCCAGAGACAGACGCCGTTATGGAAAGAGAGCCCCGATCTTCCAATTTATGCATTTAAACACAGCGGTTAGGCATGTCAGGATTAAACTCGGGTGAATTTATTTTTTATTCTCTGTTGGGCAATGTAGAGTGCTATATCTGGCAATGGGCGCATGGAACCGCTTAGATACAACGACTGCGTTTACAATGACTGCGTTTATTGGAGACTAATACTTGCGCAAAAAAAGACATGTATTCATTTTGTTCTCATTCCATTTCGACGAAAATCCCTTTACGCCTTGTAGTGGTCACGCGTCCGCTCCTCCGCAGCGTCCATACACTTGCTAGTCGTAGCGGTGTCCCTAGGAATCAACTTGACCTTGAACTCGCGCGGAATGGCAACCAGCGCAGTCTTAACCTGGTTGTAATCCACGTAATCCGTGTTGGGTGGGAATTCCTCGCTGGCCGCGATCTTGTAGGACGCCAAAAGCCGCACGAGTGCCGAGTACAACATGCGGGAGGCAATGAACTGGCCCGAGCAGGCGCGTGATCCGGTGCCGAAGCTCAGATGAGCCAGCCCGTTGGGAACGGCCTCGGTTGGGGGGTCTAGAGTCTTGAGCCATCGCTCAGGATCAAATCTGCCACCGTCGGGTCCAAAGTGATCGACATCTACATCGGTCAGAAACGAGTTCTCCCTTGTCCGCGAGAGTGCTGCTCACCATGATTGCCGGCCTGGGCGTTGATGAGAATCATCGTCTTAGCAGGGATGATGGCTCCATTCCAGTGGACCTCGGTTACTGTCTTTCGGGGCAAACTCATCGGGCTCACGGTGTAGTACCGACCAGCTTCCCTGACAATGGCGTTGATATAGGGCATCTTTTCCTCCTTTATGCACGAGGTCCACGCCTCACGAATGTCCGGGTAGTGGCGCTTGATGTCCTCGTAAGCACGGTCTTGCCAAACCTGGCCCTCCTTCGTACAGAGGGAACCGATGCAGGAGGTCAGAGTACCAGGGATTGTTTCAAAGCCACCAGAGACCAGGGACAGACAGATGGACGAGACCTCAACACCAGAAAGCTTAGTCTCCTGATCTTTGAGGATGGCTGAGGCGATGCACGGCTTGTCTGTGCCATTCTTTATCATCTCCCGCACCTTGTCCAGCAGCAGGTCCAAGTAGGCGTCACGGCGATCACGCAGTTCCTTGGAACGGGCGTTCTTTTCATTATTAGGCAAGTATCTCATGATTGGCACGTAGTCCTGATAGTTCTCGGATGCACTGCGAAGTAGGGAGATGGAGGAGCCAACATGGAGAATCTCACGCAGCAGATCATCGTAGACAGCGTCCATGCGTATACCGTAGCACAGGGTCAGTGTGGTGTTGAGCGCGAACCTCTGAATGTAGGGTCGCACGTCGATCTCGACTTGACCGTTCCGGCTATCCTTTCTCATGTCTCGTAGGATGCAGAAGCTCTCCAGGTCAAACATGGGGTAGTAGTTCCTCAGCGCAGGACGACTCAGAGCCGTACCAGCTGCCTTTCGCTTCTTCTTGCAGGACTCGTCCCAAGGCGATGAGCCAATAGTGAAGCCTTGAGTGCTGCTGATGAGGCCATGGAAGGTGAAGAGCTTTGGGCGATCGATGACTGCGTTCTGGTTGGCCAGCAGCATCTTCTTGCAGTCATCGAAAGAGTTCACTACCACGGCTCGGGTGTTGCCCAGCTTCACCTGGAAAACCGAGTGCTTGTACTGGCGCCACCACTTCTCACACGTGCTAGCATGGTCTTGACCGAGCTTCAAAAGATGGCCAAAGACGGGAACCGCTCCAGGAATTTCCGGTAAGCCATGAATGTGTGGTACATCTGTGGCGTACATAACCTTGAAGTTGGATGAGCGAACAAACGCTGGCTAAGAGAGAAGGGGACATACATTGTAGATGATGTACGTTAGGGCAGCGATGACGACCGCCGTAACAACAGAGCCAAGATTCGCTTGCTCACTGAGGAGATGTAATTTCTGCACCAGCAGGTCAAAGGTACTTGGGGATTTGAAAGACATGGTGGCATACAATCATTGACTTGCAGAGTTTGGAGGAACAAATGTACCAATAACGCTCGTGAAACCTCTACCGCTTCTAGTCAGCTTTATCATTGCTCTCCCCGCACTCTATCATCGTTGGGTTTCGGTCGCACCATCGGATCCTCCAAAAGGTCAGTCGATCGGCGTGCCAGGTGCGCCTATAGAAGATATTATAATTATAGAACTAAAGTTTATATATTAATATATTTTTTAAGAAAATAGTCTCTTATTATAAAGTTTATTTATAATAATTTCTAATAATTTATAAATTAATAATAAAAAATAAATAAGTTTTTTATAAAGTTTTATAAAGGTTTTATTTAAATATAATATTATTTATTTTTATTTTTATTTTTATTTTCTTTAATAAAAAAGGTATATTATTATAATATAGTATTAATTATATAATAAAAGTTATTATAAAAATAAGAATATAATAAATAGTTATTAAAGAGGACTTTTTTTTATTTTTAATAAAGTTATTACTAAAAATTACTTATTACTTTTCTATTATATTTTAATAATCTTATCCTTATTTCTTATTTTATCTCCTTCGTGCTAACTATATTCTTTAATAGTTATTAGATAAAGCGAGAGCGGCGACGAGCCTTTATCGTCTAGATCTTTAACCCTGATTCCTGAGGATACGAGAGGGGCTATAACTACATGACAATTCCTAGCCGCCGACCATAGTTCGTTCTACGGAGTCGCAGAAACATATCTGCTCATCTCTTTATTGAATTCCTTTGATGATTTGGGACGGCTAGCGATGATAATGATTCTGCCGGGAGATGGTCTGTCGTAACCAAATTCTTATTGGATTGAACTGTTTTTGTCTATGTACAAAATACCAGATGTGCTGATAATTTTGAGTATATACTTTCTTGTCGCCCTACCTTTACACGAGAGAGCGCAGAGTGGCAAAGTTGAAGGATCCAAGGCCCGAGGCGGCGTCCCAGCCCTGCTGGGCAGGGAAACCGTTGCTGTCGCAGCCGGCGTTGGAGCCCGACGTGATGTCATTGATGGCCGATGTGATTTTGCCAGAGTAGAGGAGAGGGTTGAGGAAGCCGAGAACGGGCTTGCCCTGTGAGTGGAGGTAGTCGTTGAGAACGCTGAAGAGACCAGCGGTACTAGGGCTCGAGGCCGAAGTGCCCAGATAAGTACCGACCTGGCCGTTGACCTCAGTCTGGAACTGGACGCTGATGAGGGAGAGATCGGGGTAGCCACGGCCGCTGGCGTTGAACTGCGACTGGATGCTCGAGGGTAGGGACTGGGCATAGGCAGCCGTAACCTTGGCGTTGTAGCTGGGAGCGGCAAAGTAATTGGAGTAGCCACCGCCGGGAGAGGTGAGCACTCCGTTGGTGTACTGGGCAAAGTCAGCAACGACCTCGGCGCCACTGTCAAACTCGGTGCCACCAATGCTGGTGATGTAAGGACAGGACGCGGGGAAGACGGCGTAGAAACCGTCCGGGCAAGTGGACTCGCGGTTGCCACCAACGCCCGAGTCGCCAGAAGAAAAGAAGACGCTTACACCGCGGGAGCCGGCTTTCATAAACTCATTGCAGATACGGTCGAGGTAAGAAGTGTCAAAGTTGTTCTCCTCGTCGCCGTAGCTGGTCGAGACAGTCGAAGGGGGGCTGCTGGCGGAGTTGAGGTACTGGGAGAAAGACAGGAGGCCGTCCTCGAAGGGATCGGCCGGACCGCAGGAGAGGAACTGGCTGGGGTTGGGAGAGGCCACGGCGCCAGCGTACTGGGTATCGAGGTTGCCCTCGGGCTCTTGGCCGGCCTGGCCGTCGTTGGTGGCGCCGTTGACGGAGATGTCGGTGAAGTCAGCGAGACCGGGCTGGTACTGCTCAGCAAATGCGGCGAAGTCGCTGTGCGAGGCACCGACGCTCTGGAAAGCGCTGGTGGCAATGGTCTGGCTTCCTTTGCTGGTGTAGTCGACGTTGTAGGCGGAGCGAATGTAGGCAGGGGTGGTGAGATCGGTGTCTGTCTGCCTCTTGGAGTGGGCGCCCTTGTTCGACTTTTCGGGGCCCATGTTGTGGTACAGGGCGGTGGTGGGAGTGATGACATCGATGACGGAGTGCAGGTTCTCCGGGACCGAGTACTGCTTGGTACGGGGAAGCCGGAGGCCGGTGCTGGCGTGGGTGAACCACTCGTACTTGGCATCGAGAAGAGCCTCCATCTTGGAGACGGGGGCGGTGAATTCGAGCCAGCTGCGGAGAGAAGGAAAAACGAGGCTTGTATTAGTCCTTGATTTTGTTTCTTCCAAGAGCGACAGGGACAGAGCCGGTGCAAACGTACTCATTGTCGTGGGCGACGTTATTGACGCCAGCGGAAGCGAGCCAAGCCTTGACAGCGGCGACATGGCTGTCGGCAGGCGCAGTGTACTTTTCAACCTCTTCCTTGGACAGCCACTTGCCGTAGTTGGCGCTGTTGGGGTGAGCAATGTCGAGTAGCTTCTGCTGGAGGCCCTCGATGTTGTTCTGCTTGACACCAATGCGAGCCTTGATCACGGTCTCGCCAGGAGCACGGCCTTCGGTAGTCCACTGAGCGGGAACGCGCTTCAGCTCGGCAAACTTTGCAAGGGGACCGGGAGTTGGGGCACAGAGGACGCCGCTGGCAGCAATGGCAGCAAAGCAGACCTTGGAAAGGGCAACCATGGTGAGAGGAGAAGAAGTGGTTTGACAGTGGTGATTGGAGACACAAGTTGAAACTGGCTTGCTTCTTCAGAGTTTCGTCGGAGAGCAGTGAGCGACGTTTTCTTATACATTTTTCATGCTATAAGCAAACGTCCACATGTTAACTCTACTGGGGATGAACTCTCTCCCCGTAGCTCACAATTTCCTTGTCGCATTTTCACAGTCGTCTTGTCTGCACTGCTGATTGCCGTAGTTCCGACTTTGGAGTTGTGATGATGCCTCGTGCGCTACCACGAAGCTCTGTAACATTGTAAATACGATGCACTTGACAACGCTATCCGTAGACCTTCATCGAAGCCTCGTAGACTCGCCTTCTACTAGAGGGTTAGTTCGCACAGATATGGACAGCAACGGCGTGCCGTGATGCCGGGATGCCGGGTGGAGAACTCGGCGAGTTGCAGCGGCTAAGCATTGGAAAGCCTTGCTCGCCTGAATCCAAGCCTAAAGAAGCAGGTCCCCTAATCTGCAAGTGCCGATCCTCTGATCCCCGCGAGCGTGCCCAAGTCGCCAATACGATAACAGCGACCAGTCAGTGGTCGGGAGTGGGGAAAAGAACAGAGAACGGGCCTCATTCCGGCTTGATTAATCCGTACAGTATGCAGTATGCAACCTTCTACATACAAAGACTAGGTGGTTCAGACTTTTGACTCAGCGCTCGCAGGTATCAGGATTCGTCTGACTGGTTGTGGAAACGTTTACGCACCATCTCATGATGATGATGAGGATGATGATGATGATGATGATGTGAACCGTGTATCAAAATGGCACAAGACGCAACTGCGCTAGTGCATTTGTCAATTGGAACAAATCCCAAAGTAGCAGTACAGTAATCATAGCGCCGCGCTTGTCCCTTGCTACCTGCTTCCTAAGGAAGTTGAGCATCATGCCTCCGCCACCGTCTTTTATCCTCTTTGTGATTTTTCCGCTTCAAAAGTTTGCCTATTACAAAACTTTCTCCATGGTCTAGACAATGGCAAGTGCCAGTATTGATGCGGGTCCGTCAGAAACGGAACGCGCCGTAATGGTTGCTGGTCGTTAAACAAGTAAACGGGCCATCTGTAGCTAGTTAGTCAACAAGCCCGGAGAAATCGTTCCGATGCCACGGGCTTCAATACCATCCGACGCAAACGTTGAAAGTAAGCCCATACTCCTTCTGTAGTAATCTTTGACCAGCTAGAGAAGTAATACGAAATAAGCGACACGAGTCTCTTTGCGAAGGGCGCATAGACACGCACCATGATGGTCTATCATAAGGAGCTTCCATACTCAGAAGTTAACTAATAAAGCACAGGCTTACAATTTACAGCGCAGCTCATTCTTAACTTTGTCAGGAAAGTCTGAACTAATCCCTTGTCTATGCTTCCGTCGCCGCGTTTTACTCAACAAAAGTAAACTACTAGAGGGTAAATTATATTAATATTAGTATTTTATTAAATATGTATTCTAAATTTAAACTCTTCAATATTTAATTAAACTATTGCTTTTATAATTTTTATACTATTTATTAATTAATATAATTTTACTAAAGCTCCTAGTAGAATATGAAGAGAATTTTATTAAACCTGAGGATATTTATATGTCCTCTATATTTATTAGGACCTTGGTTAAGAGGTAAAGTTATATATACGTAAAGAAGCTAATTTATAAGTTACATGAAAGAAAAAGAAATATAAAAGGAGTTGTATATGTAGTGCCCAAGGCCCAGGCGAGGCGCATACTGCAAGTATTTGCCAACGTTTTGAGGCAGACGGTTTCATCACCAGATATGGTAGTGGCTGACAATAATGCCATCATCTCCGAGGACGTGCAGCAAATTCGGGCCTGGAACAACTCAGTCTCGTATTTTTCAGTTTGCATCTCATGCGTTTGACGTGGCCGTCTCTGATTACTTGTTTGGCCTGGCAACTGGCGCGTGCATATGCGTCCCAAAGCAAGCAGACAGCCGAGACAATCTAGCCGGTGCCATGAGGGAATGCAGGGCAAACTGGACCTTTTTGACACCTTGGGTAGCCCGGACGTTGTGTCCTTGCGCGGTGCCCGATCTTGGGGTTCTGGTAATTGGCGGTGAATCCGCTAGAGCTGCAGACTTTCGAACTTGGTATGGCCCTGCTGAATGCTCAATTCACAGCACAGTACAGATAGTGAGCTAGCCGACAGCAAGTCCTGTAAATGTCGGAAGGGGCGTCACCGGCACATGCTCGCTGGTAGAACCCAACAATCCAGATCCACAACGGCGCCGTTGTGAACTGGCACATGGACTATGACAGCCTACGATCAGCAAACGTCTTGGCTACCATTGAGCTTCTCAAGGCTGCAACGTTGTCCCGTAGCTCGCCTCGGTTCGTCTTTGTATCCGGCGGTATCATGGCTGACTTGGATACCAGCCCGGGCAATACCATGGTCGCGGAGCAGTTGGGCCGGAGCAATGGCTACTCCCAAAGCAAATTTGTCGCAGAGACCATTGTTTGTCGCTTTTGCCTCGCAACTGCCGTCCTCTCAGAACCGGTTCTCAGTCATCAAACCGGGCATGATAATCGGAACTGCCGACAAGGGCGTTGCAAACGTCGACGACTTTATCTGGAGAGTCGTCTCCACGGCATCGCGCTTACAGCTATTCCCCTTGGATGCCAAAGAGAGCTGGGTGCCAATTTCAGACGCCGATTTTGTTGCTTTACAGACTGTGACTCAAATCCTGTCCGACGACATCTCGCCATACGTCAATATAGCAACCACGTTTGGCCTCGGCGCTTCTGACTTTTGGGAACAGGTCAATGCAGAGCTGAAACGTGCATGCAAGCCAGTCCCATGGTCCGTTTGGGTCGAGCGTGCCCTTGAGAACACAAATCAAGGTGGCCAAGGCCATCCGCTTTGGCCGGTGCAAGACGTTCTGAGAGGCAGAGACTCGACTGGTATTTCGGTATCGTCACCGCTCTCGCCTCCAGACAACGAGGTGCTTTGCAAGGCTGTCAGAGCAAATGTGCGTCATCTTGGTCGGGTTGGCTTTCTTGAGACTCGACAGAGTAATACTTGATAAGCTATTGCTCAACTGGGCACACTGCCGGCAAGTTGCACTTAGATATGCCGCCAGACGCAACCGCCACGACAGCATCACAGCATTACTCGACAGAGGCGCTGATGCCAACGCAGGTGAAGGGACGGACAATGCATGACTTTTGCAGCTACATGGGAATTGGAAATTATATATCTTTAGACATTGTAGACGCAAGACTGGTTCACTCACCGGATATATCCGGATGGTAGGCTGTCTTTACTTCTGTCTGCGTGGTCGGGTTCGTTGCAGCAGTCGATGCCTGGAGGGGACTTGGAGGTCAAAGTAAATCAGCTAGCTTTAGCCAGTACATCCATTCCATCACAAAGAGGGCAGCCAGTGGTGCAAGGTGCACGGTGATGTAGAGAGTCGGCCGCTTTTACGCCACCAAAAAAAAAAGGGGGAATCAACAAGAGATTCCCGAGCCTGAGATTCGAACCCAGACCTCCACTCCCTTTCGGGCACGGAACACCGTGTCTCATGGCGTGCGTACCAGTACACCAGCTCGGGTTCTGGTTGCACCGGGGCCATTTAAACCTGATGATAACGCAAGAGCGTCGTCGGCAGAGGCAAGAGTTTGCATATTCCCCTGAGACTAGGACCGGATCATCTAGTCACAGAACTTTTTGATAGCCAGGTCTCACATCCTTGGGACCAGAAGGAGCTGCTTGTTATTGAGCAGCAAAGTACTTGCTCATTAAAATAATCGTCGTCGTCCGGAACGCGGTCGTTTCGTCATTGCAGGTGATGGCCACGCAGGTTAATCTGTAGTGGTGTGCCGCTCCAGACCAACGGCGGGCGAGTAGAGGAGCACTTGAAGGAAACAGCTTTTAAACGGGGGTGCGCTTGGGGAGGGTCCGAATATATATATACCTATGCTTCACCCCGCGCTAATAATAATCCACGTGGATGTTGAGACGAGAGCAATTTTCTTGACTTGTAGGGTGGATCGTCTGCAGACTCATTGTATTGCGATTCGCTGAAAGTTGGGCTTTGAGACAAGACTGTTAAATCCACCAATAGCACGTTAGTAGAGACTAGAGAGTGGCCTGCACCGCTGTAAATTTGGGTGCGACTTGCTTTTGGCCCAGCACCTAACCACCTACGGAGTACTCCGTACCTAACCCAAGAGTAATATTTAGCTACAGTACGGATCCGTACATTCGCCAAAGCCTACTCCGTACTGAGCTAAGAGCAAAGCTTTATTAGCTTCTTCAGTCGAGACAACTATGCCATCCGTCATCAAAAGGCCAGTATACAACGCACCTTGATAATGATTCTCTTGACAAGGCTTGTAGTCTCGGGCGACATGGTACATGATGAGATATGCAACCCTGGGTATGTTATTATGGCCTGGAGATGGCTTGTCGCATCCCATGTTTTACTCGTGAGCTTATAATCTGTGCCACACTTGACTGGCCTTTGTGTTTGCTTTTTTTAGAAAATGTCACGAGAGTGCAGTTGATCCGAGCAGGCCACGCAGCGTTGCTCAGTACCAGAGCTGGCACCTCAGCCTGGTTAGACAAGCCCGTTCCCTCATTTTCTGCCAAGGCGTACGTCAACGGGCCTTGGTTACACAAGCTTCTTGAACCCGTCGCGGCCAACAGACTTCAGACTTTTCTGAACCTTTGTAACAAAGGGAACCCCTGGAAAATCCTGCCAGAATTGTACACCAAAAAAATCTCGGCACCGGTTTTGGAAAGTCAATTCGCCCCTGGTTCCCAAATACGGACGGACATGCTCCTCCTGCACGAGCAAAACCTCTCCCCCGAGGCCATCGTCGAGGCTGTCTCGTCCATCTTGCACGACGCCGGTGGCGGGTGCAACGCCACTTTTGAGGGCGCCTACGGCGGAGACGAATATCACGTCTTCCGCGTGAGCTTCTCTGACATGCCGAGCGTGTGTCTGCGCGTCGAGCACCCGCGCCACGAGGACGCGCCCCAGGCCATCCTTGACCGCGCCGACGGCGAGCGCCGCATGTACGAGCGGCTGGGAAAGGTTGATTTTCACTGGTCCACGCGACTGGTCGGCGCGAGCCTCTCCTTTGCGAACCCAATCGGGTATCCGTTCCTGGTGCTGGATTTCGCGGGCGAGGAGCGGCTGCGGTGGACCGACGAGGTGCCGCGCCAGCCGGCGAGGGCGGCGCTGCTGAGGAGGCTGGCCGAGATTCAGATGCAGCTGGTGCAATGCACGCTGGAGACTAGTACGTGGTGATTTTGAACAGTCACAGAGGAAGAATGAAGGGGGAAGAGGGCGCAAGATGGGAGAGGGGGGGAAAAGGTGCGAGTGCGGGGGTTTGGACAGGAAAAAGGGCCGACAGAAAATGTAGCGCCGAGGCTGATGGATGTTTGATTATAGGAGAGATGACGGCGTACGAGTTCTTTGAGCAAAAGATTCAACAGAGGCTCACGCGCATCCGCCAAGGCAACCTCCCCGAGCTGGCCGAGCAAGACGTGCTCGATCAGTTAGCCCTGCTGCCTCGCGTCCTCGGCGACGACAAGGACAACAGACAGTTTGCCATGGAGCACGGCGACCTGAAAGCAGAGAGCATCATCAGCAGCGGCGAGCGATTCACCATTGAAGCGTATCTACTCACCCTTGCGCCTCCAATCTCGCTCCTCTGGCTAATGACGGCCGTCTTCTAGCATCGTCGACTGGGGCACCGCGGAGATGGTGCCCATCATGCAGGCCGCCCGGCTGCCGCCTCTGCTGCGGTGTGAGTCGGCCGACGACGTGCCCACAAAGACGATGCTTCGCGACCGGGAGCTGTACGTAGCGGTGGCGGCGACGGCGGCGGCGGCGACGACGACGGCGAGCGCAGGCAAGGACACGTCGGCAGCGGCAGCGGCGGCAGCGGCAGCGGCAGCGGCGGCGATGAGAAAGGCGCAGGGAGGACTGGATGTCGACTTTCGGACGCTGTATCTGGAATCGATCAAGAGCGAGGGCGTGCTGGCGTCAATGGCACGCGCGGGGTGGAGGCTCCCGTACTCGGAGCTCGGCGGCGAGGACTAGAGAGGCTTGCCCGCGCGGAGACGGCAGAACGGGAGGCGTGGAGGGACGGGAGGAAGGAAGAAGGGGGGATATATGAAAACCTTGCTACTACTATTGCTATGACTGACCATTGCTTGGATATACCTTTTGCTATACATGTTTACATATTTGCCAACGTTAGCGTGTCGAATACTATTTATTATTTTCAGTAGTTCAAAAGATGGGCACCGATTTCCGCTCGTGGCATGTCAGGGCTTTGCGCAACATACCACGATAAATGTTTGAATGACAGCGGCGCAGCATTGCTTGATAATAAAAAGGATGGATTGGCACATAAGCGACAATGCGCCACTTCCGAGAGGTGTCACTGGTGTGATGGAGTTCAGAGTTACACGCACGAGGAGCTCATAATTAGCCGTGTCTCCCTTGACAAACGTCGATATCGAGCATACATGTACATGAAACTGCAGAAAAAGCGACTCGGGTTAAAGCTCCTCCCATTGATCATGAGTCATTTAAGCACATGTTTCTTCAAACGTGCATAGCGGGATCTTGACGCAGTCTAGCCTCGAGATCCCTGGCTTGCGTGGGATAGGTATGTATTTACTGAATTTTAGGAGCAAAATTCAAGAAAATGAAGCGCAATGATGGAGAATTTGCGACAATATAGATCAAATAATTACCTAAACAACATCCAACATGCCTAAAATAGTCTATAAAGGTACATATGATATCAAACATACCTACGGATTAGGTATGCACACAGGGCCAAGACAGGGGTGACCCACCTGCTGCGAGGGACTCGGTCGTGTCGCTCAACAGGGGCCTCAAAGTGCCCACCCTCTTCATCATCCAACGATTGTTTGCTCCGACATTGTATGATCATCATCTCTCAACTATGGCCTTCTGAGCTCTGTCAAAGCGCTCACCAGTCATCATGTCTTTGAATCGGCTCAACACAGACACGCCGATGCGGCAGCACGAGGGCTCGTTGCTGTCGCCGGTCGCTTACGACGACGACGCCGCATCCCTGCACTCGCGCAGCGACCAGGACTCGGACAGCGACGACGACCAGCTGCAGCAGGCGGCCCGCAACAGCCGCGAGCTGCGAGCCCACGACCGCATCGTTTTGGTCGAGGAGGACGACATTGACCGCCTCGTGACCGACTCGCGCAAGAAGCAGGAGAGCGAGCGCCGCGGCTCCGGCCTCGCGTTGCCAAACCCCCTTAATCTCTTCCGCCGCCCTAGCCTGTCGGGCCTGTCGGCATCCTCGGCCGCCAGCTCCGTCGACGACCTACGGCTGCACCACGCGGAGAGGCGCAAGCGCCGCCGGGACCGCCGCCGCCGCAAGAAGGAGGCGCTGATGGAGCGCGCCGAGCACGGCGAGGACGGCGGGCTCATGTACGAGATGGAGGAGGGTGGCTTCAAGGAGGGCAGCAGCACCGGCGACAGCAGCGAACGAGACGACAGCGACGAGGTGGATAGGCGGCGTCTGGGGCTGGTGGCGCAGGAGCATGTGCAGAGGAGGCGCAGCTGGCGGCGCTGGCTTTTGATACACGCGCTGATCGCCATTGGCTTCACCATTCTCGTGCTTGTCGCCTGGAAGCTGACCAAAGCAAAGAAGCATGGCGGTGCCGCTGTCAAGGATAAATTTGTGAGCAACGGCACGGCGCTGTTTGGTCCGACGACGCTGGTCGTGAGCTTGGACGGGTTCCGTGCCGACTTTTTGAGCCGCGGTCTGACGCCAAACTTGAATGCTCTTGTCAAAGCGGGCATCTCGCCGAGATATATGCTTCCGTCGTTCCCGTCGGTGACGTTTCCGAACCACTACACGTTGGCCACGGGCCTTTATCCTGAAGCGCATGGCGTCGTGGGCAACACGTTTTGGGACCCGGAGCTCGAGGCCGAGTTCTACTATACGGATCCTAACCGCAGCCTGGATCCCAAGTGGTGGGGTGGCGAGCCGTTTTGGGCCACAGCAGAGAAGCAGGGCGTCCGAAGTGCCATTCACATGTGGCCTGGAAGTGAAGCTCACATTCTCAACATTGAGCCCAGCGTCATGGACAAGTACAATGGTGATGAGAAGCTTGACAACAAGGTTACGAGAATCATGGAATTTTTGGACATGCCCGGCAAGGAAGACGAATCTACCGACCCTGAGCACTGGCGTCCTCAGCTCATCGCCGCCTACGTGCCCGATGTTGATGCTGATGGACACAAGTACGGCCCCAACAGCACCGAAATTCGCAGCACGATTCAAGCTGTGGATACAATGATGGGCAACATCTTTCAGGGCTTGAAGGCGCGCAATCTCACCGATATTGTCAACGTCGTGGTCGTGTCGGATCACGGCATGGCCACGACAGACAGGACCCGACTGCTACAGCTCGAGGACCTGGTCGACACGAGCAAAATTGAGCACATTGACGGCTGGCCGCTAATGGGCCTGCGACCCAAGAACCCCAAGGATACGCAGTCACTGTACGACGGGCTCAAGGAAAAGGCAAATACGACGTCCAGCATCGAGGTGTACATGCGAGACGTGGACATGCCCGAGCGCTACCACTTTTCCAAGAATGAGCGCATCGCGCCTCTTTGGATCGTGCCCAAGACAGGCTGGGCGATTGTCCAAAAACACGAGTTTGATCTCGCGACGGCTGCCGACGACGAGGTGTACCACCCGCGTGGCCTGCACGGCTACGACCACGAGCATCCGCTGATGAGGGCCATTTTCATCGCCAGAGGACCAGCTTTTCCGCACCCAGCGAATAGCAGAGTGCAACCATTCCGTGAGTTGATGCATGCGGCGCTAGACGATCAATTATATCGCGAGACTGACAAGACTGAACTGTTTAGAAAACATTGAGCTGTACAATCTGCTGTGCGACTCGGTCGGCATCACTCCTCAGCCAAACAACGGCACTCTGAGGCTACCGCTGAAGCCTGACGGCACACATACGGATGAGGTGGCGGAGGAGCAGGACCCTGTGCTGACAAAAGACGCGACAGAGTCGGCATTGCCATTCACAAGTACACAGTCATCGAGTACGAGCGGCAGCACGACTGAGGCGCAGCCCTCTCCGACACTGGTGACGGGGACGGAAGCGCCGGCGGCACCTGAGGAGACGGAGCCCGCGAAAAAAGACAGCGAAGACGACGGCGAGGAACAGACCGACGAGACCGACGAGGGGAACGGTGAGGAGAAAGACCCTGGCATCTTGGGCTCGCTTGCGGACGCTGTGGGGGATGCATGGGACTGGATCTCAGAGCAGGCTGGCAAGGTCTGGGATGACATTACTGGTGCTCCACAATAGACGAAGAAATGGGCGTCTTTCTAGAATATACAAAAATATTTTGTATAAATGGGCTTTTTTGGGGTGTTACTCTTTTTTTTCTTTTCTTCACGAATCAGCCTTGCTTCTTGTTGAATCATTTGTCATATACACCATCTCAGCGAAACACTTATAATGAAAACACACAATATAAATAAAGGTCTTGTGCGCGTGTGTCACAGTCTGAAGACGAGGTGAATGGCGGGTGAAGAGAACACTGCCATTGGTGGGAATATGGCGCAGAAGAGAATGGAACGGGTGCCAGCATGATAGTTACTTTGTTCCGCAGGCATCAGATGGTTGTGCTGTCTGACGCTCAGATGAAGCTTTGAGTGGATCTTATGATTGGCTGGTTTTGAAACTTGGATGCGTTGAAATAGTTATATATAGATGAGTTGAAACTTGAATGGGCTGAAGTTGAATGGCTGCATTTTTTTCACACTAGCACAAGGGGCGGGCGCGCCCATGTACCTGTGAGCAAACCACCTCCTAATCATCATACATTCTTGCTCTGGCGTGACTTGAAGCCTCAGCCATGCAGATCCAGGCACAGGCCAGAATCCCCACTAAAATTAATTGAACTCGCCACGACGCGTCCCTCCATCATCACCAGATGTTGAGAACAGCAGTATCACGGCATTTGCACATCCCAGATTCGCTCACTTGCGCTGATATCGACGGCTTAAAAGCCACTCGGCCCTGAAACCTCCTTTTAATACATTTCCTCAATCTTTCCGAGGCGAACGAAACACACTCCGCCCGGCATATCCTTTCAGTCGCTTCCTTTCCGCCTGGAAAAAACCCGCCCCTCCTTATTTTTGGTGCAAAAACTCACAGCTTCTGTCATTTCATTTGTTTTTGCACTGCGATTCAACCCTCACGTCCCCTCTTTACGATAGTTGTGCGTGTGCGGCGTTGATCGCCGTGCACGACATGCGCCGCGCGACAGAATGGCCACCCCGAGAAGATCGCAAGAGGTGACTACGCTGCGGGAGGAGATTGGTTTTCAGCGCGCGATCTTGGCCTCGCTCGCAGAAGCGCAGGATGCAGACTCTAAGAGGGCCCGTATCAGCGCCAGGAGGGAAATTCAACTTCTCACAGAGAGGCTGCAGGCCATTGAGGGTATGCCCTTTTTTTTTTTTCTTCCCGGTCACACTTTGGGGGACTCGCTTTTAACATTACGCTCTGATATAGGAACACCGTCCCAGGCTGTCCC
The DNA here is from genome assembly GCA_038367545.1 of Beauveria asiatica. NCBI lineage: Eukaryota > Fungi > Ascomycota > Sordariomycetes > Hypocreales > Cordycipitaceae > Beauveria > Beauveria asiatica. The sequence goes on along the minus strand of JAAHCF010000093.1, from coordinate 55,375 downwards.
TTCATCACAAGGCTCGCAAAGCGGTGAGTCGCCGGGTGACATGGATGATGCCGGCATTCATGTACTAACAGGAACAAGAAGCAGTCAAGACAGAGCGGTCGTCACAACCTCCGCGGCTGCCTGCTACGCCCATCAACCTCCCTACCAGAAAGCGAGACTTTGGACACCGTGGAAGTCCCACGAGCCCTGGCCTACATCCCAAATCGCAAAAGACCACGCCAATGTCGGTCGCCAGAGGGAAACCACCCAAAAGCTCGCTGGATGATCTGATCGACTCGGACGATCTAGAGGTTATTGACCTGACAGGGTATGGGAACCCGTTTTCTGCCGTTTGTCGAAACCCAGCTGACATGGCTCCAGTGACGACATTGCGGATACGACTGGCTACATTGCCGCGCAGATTCGGCAGGAGAAGCTGGCCGCCCAGAGCCAGCGTGATCGTGGTTTTGCCAAAAGCCTTCAGCAGCCCCGAGCTGCTGCCAATGGGAGTCGAGATCCCCAGTCGGATCCGCTGCAGCGTCTCATGCAGACTGCTCGGACGAACGGGGCCCCTAGATCTGGCTTCCAGGACAGCAGTGAACTCAAAGTCGAGTACCCAGGCCAGGATTCCAAGTCTAATATTGCTGCGGCTCCCAGTGCAAGCGCGTCGCACCTTGATCAAGTTCGAAGTCAAAATGATGCCCTTATACATAGCGTGCGGATGGCGGAACAGTACAGGCTCCAGAGTATGCAGCGGCTTCATGATAGTCAGCGACGGCGGAAGCTGAATCACGGATTGGCACCAGGCCATTCATTACCTGGTGCCTTTCCAGGCTCTGACATGTTTAACCCTTACTCGCAGCACGGTCCCTCTGTCGCCCAACCACCTCCCCATGTTCTTGGGTCCACGACTTGGCCCGGTATGCCCATTACTCCCGGCATGCCCGTTGTTCCCGGTATGGGCGTTACTTCCACCATGGACGTTATCAATCGCACAAAAGACCTCTCGTATAGCAACGCGGCGGCTGGATTTGGCTTTCCTCCGGTGGCTGATCGCATGCGATATTTTCTGGACCTGACTCAACCGGAAAAAATGAGCGACAAGGAGCTGGAGGAGTTGCTTCAAAATATTCGTCCTGATGAAGAGATTCCACTTGGAGAACGTAACGATACTGTTGAGGGTCTCAAGGTCAACATCTATCACCATCAGCAACTCGCTCTCAAGTGGATGCAGGCCATGGAAGACGGCTCAAACAAGGGCGGTATTCTGGCCGACGACATGGGTTTGGGCAAGACCATCTCGGCGCTCGCATTAATGGTGACGAGACGGGCCACCTCGCGGCCCAAAACAAACCTCATCATCGGTCCTCTGTCCCTTATTCGCCAATGGGAGGAGGAAATCTGCACCAAAGTATCGGCATCCCATAAGATGTCTGTCTTTGTATACCACGGCAAAAAGGCAACCACTGATGAGCTTCTCACGTACGACGTTGTCTTGACCACGTACGGCACTATTGCCGCAGAGCTCAAAAGATTGGACACATTTGTCAAGGAGAATGCTGCTGCCGAGAGAGAAGCCGACTACAACTCCACCGAAGTCGCGCGCAAATTTCCTTTGTTGCACCCTACAAAGGCAAAGTACCATCGCATCATCCTTGACGAAGCCCAATGCATCAAAAACAAGGAGACACAGACGGCCAAGGCCTGCCATCGCCTGCGGGCCAACTTCCGCTGGTGTTTGACGGGCACACCGATGATGAATGGCGTCTTGGAGCTGTACTCGCTGCTTGCCTTTCTGCGCATCCGGCCGTACTGTGCTTGGGATAGATTCCGCCAGCAGTTCGGCGTTTTGTTTGGCAAAAAGGGTGATGAAAAAAGTGTCGCCATGAGCAAGCTGCGTGCCCTTCTCAAAGCGATTATGCTCAGGCGGAAGAAGAACTCCATGCTGGATGGTAAGCCCATTCTAGAGCTGCCAACAAAGACTGAAACGGTTGTATATGCAGAGTTATCCGCGGATGAGCGTGATTATTACAACCAACTGGAAAAGAAGGCGCAGGTTCAGTTCAGCAAGTACCTTCGTGAAGGCAGCGTTGGGAGGAACTACTCTAATATTCTGGTGCTTCTTCTGCGTCTACGCCAAGCATGTTGCCATCCGCATCTAAACCTCGACGTCACCGATAGTGCTCCGGTGACTGAGAACGAGGTTCTTGATTTGATCAAGGAGCTGCAGCCTGGCATCGTGGCAAGAATCAAGGCTGCGGAGAGCTTCGAGTGTCCTATATGTTACGATGCCGTCCCCTCCCCTCAGTTCTTCATTCCATGTGGTCACGACAGCTGCAGCCAATGCCTGAGCCGCCTTGCCGACAATGCGACATCCCAGAATATTCAAGAAGGCCACGAAAGCGATAAATGCAAGTGTCCAGTCTGTCGTGGGCAGTTTAACCCAAAACAGTGCTTCACCTTGGAGGCATTCCGGAAGGTGCACATGCCCGAGGCGCTCAAAGCGGAGGAGAAGGATGAATCGGAAGAGGAATCCGAGGACGAATCTGACGAGGACGAATCTGACGAGGACGAATCTGACGAGGACGAATCTGACGAGGACGAATCTGACGAGGACGCCATCGAGGAGACTGATGCTAGCAATGATGACATTTACTCTGACGATGCCGTGGATGCAAAGGGCAATTTGGCCAATTTTGTTGTTGATGACCACTTTTTCAGTGACTCTGACGATGACACTGACACCAAGCCAGATGTGGCCAAGATCAAGGCCGAAGGAGCGTCCGCGGATCCCAAGGTCAAATCTGAAAAAGTAGAGTCTGGCAGGGTCAAGTCTGAGGAAGACGAGCATGAAAAGGAAGAGCTGCGCAAAGCCAAGATCAAGCAAGGCAAACGTGTGCGACTGCCAAAGGCTAAGAAGCCCAAGAATAACAAGTCCAAGGGAAAGACCAAAGACGAAAACGAAAAGGTTATCAAGCTGGATATCAAGCCGTCGATGCTCAAGGAACTTCGCGTCGAAGCTCGCAAGAGCCGCGAGGCGTACCGCAAGTATATGGCCTACCTCCGACAGACGTGGCTCCCCGCGGCCAAGGTCTCCGAGTGCATCCGCTTGCTCGAAGAGGCCGACGCGGCGGGCCGCAAGTCGATTGTCTTTTCGCAGTGGACCCTGCTTCTCGACCTGATCGAGGTCGGCCTCCACCACGCGGGCTTCCCGAAGGAGCCGAAGCGGTACGACGGCGGCATGTCGGGCGAGGAGCGCAACGCGGTGGCCAAGGCGTTTCAGAACCCGGCGCGCAAGGACGTGACGGTGATGCTGGTCTCGCTGCGCGCGGGCAACGCGGGCCTGAACCTGACCCAGGCGACGCGCGTCATCATCATGGACCCCTTTTGGAACCCGTACATTGAGATGCAGGCCGTCGACCGGGCGTACCGCATCGGGCAGAAGCAGCCCGTCGAGGTGTTTCGCATCCTGACAAAGGAGACGGTCGAGGACCGCATCGTCGAGCTCAAGGAGAAGAAGCAGGCCATGGTCGAGGCGGCCCTCGACGAGGCCGAGAGCGCCAAGATTGGACGGCTGGGCGTCAGCGAGCTCAAGTTTTTGTTCAACAGACGAGATGAGTAGTTGTTGCCGATGTGTGCTTTTTTATTATTCTACTTTATGTGATTACTTGCTGATGTTGGCTGGGTAACAATAACCTCGTCACGATGGAATGGGACGTGAGAAGAAAGCGACCTTGGCTTTATGTGAGCTGTTTTTTTCTTTTTTCGTATTTGATTTCTTTTTACACGATTCATGGTTTTTGGCTTTTCTCTTCTAGTATGACGATGGGATGGTAAAGGGATAAAACTTTTTTTTTTTTTCTTAATTTTCTCTCATCCTCTTCCATGGCATTACTCCCTGTCTGTATAGCTAGATTAGATGAAAAACACAGCGCCCAAGAAAATAAGAAGATGCCCCTGGTATTTTAATTCAATTAAACCCCTCAATTGACGCCATATTAATGTACTGCTGAAATTCCCAAAGCACATCTGTACCTCTCCCCCCCCCCTTTCCTTCTCGTTACTGTAATACCTTGTCAACCACGGCTTCCAGCGTCTCCTTGGCCGAGTTGTCACTGCTGGACGCGCTCCACGTCCAGGACTGCTCATCCGTGGACACGGTAAGCCGCAGCGCAGCCGCGCCGCCATCCTCGCCCTCCTCCTCCTCCGCCGCCGCTGCTGCTGCATCCCTCTCAACCACAAACTCGAGCTGAGGCCTGTCATGATCCCGCGCATGGCGTATACGCGTGCCAAGCGCGCCCAGCACCCACGTCTGCCCCTTGTCCTTGTCCTCCTCTTCCTCCTGCGCGGCCGAGCCGCCCGCAGCAGCACCAGCACCAGCAGTCGCCGCCCTGCGCCTACGCAGGTAATGCGCGGCGAGGGCCCGCGCGGCGACAACGCACAGGTAGTCGGCCAGGGCGGCAAGGTCCGGGTAGCCGTCGGGATATGGCGCGCAGAGGGCGTGGATGGCGGCGCCGGCGGGCGCCAGCACGTGGTAGTATGTGGCGGTGACGGGCACGAGGTACGTGCGGCCGCGTACGGTAAAGGACACGTCGTCGCCGCCGTCGTCGTCGTCGCCGCCGGGGAGCAGCGCGACGTCGAGGGCAAAGTCGGTCGGCTGCAGCATGTGCCGGACGAGGCTGACAGCGGCGGACGGCTGGTTTGGTCCCGCGGCGGCAGCGGCAAAGTCGGCAACGGTCGGCTGCGGCGTGCAGAGGGTAAATGAAGAGCCGGTGACGCCGGCGCGGCGGAGCGTCTGCACGAGGTTGCCGACGAGCTGCGTGGCGGAGCGGGCGCTGCGGGCGTACAGGAACCGCGCAATGACGGGCCGCAGAAGCGTGTGGACGTGCTGGCCGCGCGTGCGCGGGACGTGCGGCGGCAGCGGCCGGATGCGCAGCAGCTCGTTGCAGCGGTGGGCGTAGGTGAGGAGGATGTGGAGCGCGAGGGAAATGGCCTCGGCGGTGGTATTTTCCGGCAAGTTGTCGTCGTGGTCATCGAGCTGGGGCTGCGCGGCGGCGGCGGCGGCGGCGGAGGAGGACGCGGGAAGCAGCTCGACAATGATGCGGGTGTTGGCGTCGACGGCGCACACGAGCCGCTTCTCGTCGTCGGGGTGCACGTCGTAGGCGGCGAGCGACCGCGCCTCGCGGGTGAGCTCGTGCCAGAGCTCCTGCGCAAAAATGGTGTTGCGGGCGCCGAGCACACGGGCCTGCAAATCGCCACCCGCCCCGTTGTCGTCACGTCCGTCGTCGTCGCGTAGCTCCTGCGACGCGGCGCGCCCAACGACCTTGCCGCCGCGCTCATACGTGACGACCAGTCGCTCCGGGGTGCCGCCGAGCCGGCCCATGTCAAGCCAGGGGACGCCGTCATCGCCGCGACGAATAGGCGCGAGGCCATTACGCTGAAACTCGGGCGCGGCCTCGGAGAAGCCGAAGCGCACGCCGAGGCCCGTTGAGGCGTCGCCGCTGCCACCTGGTACGCGGCAGACGGACCAGCCTGCCTGCCGCACGCCCATGACGCCCTCCCAGTAGCGGCCCTCGGCTGCCATTTCCGCGCCGAGAAAGGCGGCCGCGTCCTCGGCGGCGTCGCGCGTGCGGGAAATCTCCATGAGCGTCCAGCCCGCGGCCACGGCCTCGCAGTCGCGCGTCTTGGCCGGCGTCGTGTTGGCGTCGTCGAGACGGTCCGCGCCCATGGTGCCGATGCCGACGAGCTCCCGGAGCTGCTGGCTCAGCGTGAGGCTGGCCTGCGTCGGGTTGTGTTTTGATAGGAGGAGCGAGAGCGAGTCGAGCGTGAGCATGGCTGTGTTGCTTGCGATGCTGGGCGAGGGGGGGGACATGTTAGTTTTCTGGCGATTTTAGGAAATTAGACGGGGGGAGGGGGGGATTGATTTAGCGCACTCTATGTTTCTGAGAACTTCCATGCGCGCAGTCATTGGGTCCTTTGCGGCAGTGTCCTCATCGTCGTCTTCCTCATCGTCGTCGGCGTTGGCGTCATCCGACATGTCGACGTCGTCGTCCTGCGCAGCATCCTCTTCGCCGGCGGCGGCGGCGGCGGTGGTGGTGGTGGTCCCGTCGCGGCGCGCGTCGAGCTCCTCCTCCAAACTCGTCTCGGTGACGGAGCGAAACCCCCCCGGCAGCGCATTGACGCGCGCGATAAAGTCGGCGAGGCTCTTGGGGCTCTTGTCGGCGACGGGAAAGGGCCGCATGGACAGCGGAGGGCCGTCGCCCGTGGCCATGGCTGTGCGCACGCGCGCGCGTCCGGGTACTCTGCTTGGTTGGGGGGAAATGCTGCGATGCGCGGACGCAAGAGAGGTTTTGTGCGGTCAAGGATGGGTGACGGTTGTTGGCGTGGTTGAAGATGAGCTTGGTCGGATGAAGCGAAGCTCCCCCCGCGAATGCCTGGCGAAAAGCGTTGTTGCGCGCGCTGCATTGGGACCACTTTTTCCTTGGGTTGTGAGGTGAGGTCCATCTCGAGTATCTTGAGGGACATGGCAACGGCCAAGAATAATTAAAGAAGAAGGGACAGATTCGAATACTCAATATTTAGAATAATCTGCTCGTAAATTTCTGGTATGCACAAAGAAATGCCACGAAAACATCATTATTATACTAGCCACCACCAATCGGAAGACAATGAGACAAGGTAAATCTTGCGAGCTCCAAAGTCATCGACCGGGACAACGGCACAAGCTTGTAACTGTTTCTTTAAAAAAAAAAAAAAAAAGGACGCTGGCCGATAGCCGGCCGCAATCGGCGTCTGTCATGTGTCAAAACTCGGCCAACAGATCTCGTCAAGCACTAGCTGCCGATCAGAATAAAGCATCCCGGAAATGCGGCGGCAGACCTGGTATCCGAGCCGAGCTACCCTGCCACCAGGAACCTGATGCTACCGTGACAGTCAGTACCAGTTGTTTGCCAACGGAAACGGACTCGGTCGCCGCGGACAGCAACTTTCCCTCGGTTGTCATGGTGCGCCAATTGCCGTGACGCTGTGAGACGCTGGTACGGCGGGCTTGTGAGGGGTCGCAAGTACATGTTTATCCTTTATTTTTATCTTGTCGGATCTGGCCCGCTTGCAAGCACGCTTCTCGGTGCACTGACGAGGATCCAGCAAGTGGATACGCTTCTGTATGATTTACGATGGTGGCGTTGATAGCCCCCACGAGTAACTATTGGCTATTGTCCTCTTTTGGCTTTTTTTTTTTTTTTTTCTTTTTTTGGCAATTTTCGCCCGACTTGTATGTGCTCAAGCGACGTCTTTGACAGGTTCTGTTATACAGTCGGTATCATGTGATGTTATATACCCTTTCCATTTCGAGTACGCGCACAAATGGTATATGCATGGGCACAACGGAGCGCGCCGTGCAGTTCAACTAAATATTTTAGGTCGTAGGCGGGTCCTCGCCGCCGATATTCTGTAGAATAGGTAGCACGGAGACGTCCATGATGCGGATACGCGTGACTGGAGAGCGTGAGAGAGCAAGTGAATAACTTTAAAAAACAATACAACAATGCACGCGGGCGTACGTAGCAGGGGGGCGTGTGCGGCGCCAAAGTATGCACTAAAGCGATTTCAGGGCCCATATTTTATGGAATCACAACACCGATATAACGATAATGTCAAATCTGTTACTCAAAGCAAAAAGATCAACTCTGCACTAATTGTGCGCACTATTTCACATCCAACTGGATATCAAAGCTGTGGATTCAGTTTTGTCCTCGACTCACCTACATCATCCTGCCATATTATCCGCCCGTCGAAAAGTGCTCATTGGGGCCACCAAACCACCTCTTGCTTCTGCTGTTGCGGCCGACTGGATTCATCGCGCTGCCTCTTACCATCCATCTGCTGCAAACACCGCCAAGTCAGCCACCTGATCAAATCAATCACTGCCGCATCGCCAGCTAACGTGCCAAATTTGATATATAGATTTACGTCGACACCTCCAACTGCCTCGTCGATGGCCTGTCCTCAAGAAGAATTGGCCACGGAGCGCGGCAAAGAAGAACAGACGGCCGGCCCTGAAGAAGCGAGCGCAGATGGCCGCAAAACACCACCACCCCCACCACCACCACCACCACCACCCCCGTACAGCGGCAGCGGCAGCGAGACTCCGCGACGGCGGCCTATTCCACCGGAATTCTATCGAATGATTGGCGTTGGCGGCATGCATGGAGACTGGGCTAACACAACGGGGCCAAGACTGTTTCCCGAGTCGCTTTATCTCTTTGTTCACGATGGCGCTCTGCACAGTTTCCTTGCCCGCAGCTTCTGCGTGCGCATCTGGCTACTAATTGGCGCCTACTTTTGTATCAGCACCCCCTTCTTGGTGCGGCTCGCCCCTGTTGTAGTATGCTGTCGCGCCGTGTACTTGGTCTACCATGGTAGACTGGCCGAGCTGGGCTATCTGCCGTGGTATGCGCAATTCCTGCCAATGGTCTTTTTCTTGATGTGTGTTCACGAACTGGCACTTTATTTAACTTGGAGGCGGTATCGACAAGACGACACGCACAACTTTGGCCCAAGGTATCGCTTCCCGGTCTTGTATCGATTACTGCGCAACGCAGAACATCTCTTGGTACGGCTACTGCCAACGAGCCTAGTTAGAAGCCTCAACAACCAAGTAGAAATACCCAAATAATAATTGTCTTTGCCGCAATTGCCGTCCCAGCAGATGCATGACTATTTGGAATGCTCCGTCACCCTCACCCAATTCTCCCACGTGCTTTGAACCACGGATGGGAGCCCACATCAGTTCTGCCAGATCTGCGTGGATTGTAAAGGTGAAAATGTTTGCGGATCGCGCAAATCAGAAAAGAGATTCCTGCGGAGACTGTCGACCTTGCTTGACAGAGGAATACCGTTGGCATAGAGAGACGCCTGACATCTAGAGTAGCTCAAGTCGTGGCGGCTGCGGACCCTAACTACATGATCAGTGATTATGAACAAAAGTGCCAGAGAATAAATCGGTGCTAACATGAATGCCTTTCTTCATTCCAGAATATCGGGCTACTTGATTTGTATCTAGACAGCTGGAATGGGTTCTACCATAGATGGATGGACAATACAGAGTATGGGTATTGCATCTTCTGATTGTGCAGCAGGTAAGTATGTACAAGACTGCGATGTATATACAAGAGTGTGATGTAAGTATGTACAACAGTGCGATGTAAGTATATCCAAGAGTGCGAGGCCCCTCCAGAGTCTCGTGCACCCTCATAGAGTAAGTCTCGTGATACAGCCCTAACTCGTCGGCAGCTCACCTCTATGGACGTTTCTTCGCACATGACCCCGTCGTGGCTTTCCCTTGGCCATTTACCCTGACTCACATCCTTCGTGCTAGCCACTGTCTGATAGAAGGTTAGATTTGCAGGCTACAAGTTTATTGGGGTCCTGACCTACCTCCTGCTTCGGGTGTCTGTGGGTCTTTTTTTTTAAGATAAACGTGAAGTTTATGTTCGGTGAAATCGAAGCACCCCTGGTGAGGTAAATTTATCGACGGGAACCTGGGTCCTGTGAGGGTCTTGGATTGGAACAGCGACGAGCTCGGTCCAGGTAGGATGTCGTAGGCAGCAAGGATGTCCTGATAATTTCATTAGCAGACTGAGACCTGACAGACATGTTTGAGACTGATTGGGAGCCAATCTCAATTGTCGGTGCCAAGGTTGAAACGTACCTAGCCGCGCAGGTGGCGTGATTGGGGCAATGCCCAGCAGCTTCGAAGCAGGGTACATCCTAACTGGCGCTTGGCCACAAATACCATGCAGTAGGACGACATAACTGAATTTCAAATGCAGAAGCAGCATTCTGTTGCTGTATGGACGATGCTTGTTGGAAGGCGTAAAGGATCAGTTGTTTGTGGGCGAGAAGACCACGTTGGGTAGTGGAGAGTCTTTTGTCCAGGCGCGGGATAGACTTGACTCGAATGTGGCAGATTTCCTCTTCGTCTGGGAAACAATTCGTTTTTTGGAAGCCATCAAAACCTTCGTCGGGCCGGCAGGCTTTGGCTTGCACGGAAGAGGCTTCTCGTGCTGTGACGGGGGGTTTCCAGCTTCCAACAATCCATCACGCGTTTGAGCTCAGGGAAATTTGGGCCCGAGACGCCGGGACGGCCATAGAATTTGAACGGAGAGTCGATCATAACTCGTATGCATAGAGTAAGCGTTGAAAGCCCTCGTCGTCAAGCTGCTGCTAGAAGCCGTATTGTTAGCTATAGCACCCATCCCCACGCAAACAGCGACGAACATACTTTGCGGAGAGCTCTTATCAGGTCGTTGAGCTGCTGCTAGAAGCCGTATTGTTAGCTATAGCACCCATCCCCACGCAAACAGCGACGAACATACTTTGCGGAGAGCTCTTATTAGGTCGTCTAGTCAAAATCGTAGCACCTATCGCGTGTTGTAACAGGTCAGTACTTCTCACAGGTTTGTCGAGCACAAGTCTTTTCATACCTGCAATCGCGAAGAGCAACCGCGAATTGAAGAGCAACTGCCAATGGCGGTTGCCCCCACCCACCCGCCCGACGACTCCCTCTCTTCCGGCTCGAACTTGCTCCCAGGTAGCTTCAGCACTTTCAAGACGGTGGGGAGTCGCCTATCAAGTTACTGTTGAGAAGTAGGTAACAGGCTGCCTTCGGTAGTCCCAAATCGCTTAAAAAGCGACGTGAGAACCTCAGCCGCCATGTTACCTTGCTTCTCCAAGATATACCCTTTCGCAAAAACATCACCTAGTCTAGAGGCTGCCTCAGTTCCCAGATACCGGCGAGTAAGGGTGGTCGCTAACTCGAACGCACCGCCGACACCAGCAATAAAGCCAGCGCCAATGGATACATTGAGCGCAAACCCCCGCAGACTAACTGGATCCTTGCTAATGAGGACAGTGTAGACACCCGAAGGCAAGAAGGCAATGATGAAACCGTACACGAGGAACGCAATCATGGGAGAGAGCCAGAGCTCCCCAAGCTGCTGGAGGAAGGAACCAAAAAAAATAGAAACCATAATTGCTATTAGGAGTCGTGAAGAAGAGAAGGAGAACAAGAAGAAAAAAAGGAGCGAGGTAAGCTAAATAACGTCGACAAATGGATGACTGTCGACAAACGGATGACTGTCGACAAACGGACGACTGTCGACAAACGGGCGCGATGCGTACGGGTTGCTCCTCTCTCTCTTGCAGCAACCCTCGTCAAAGCCGAAAACGATGGGACGAGTTCCGCCAGTCAACATTACGCCGAAGTCGAGTATTTTGCAGGCTTTAATCTGCAGAAGAAAGGCTTAGACTGGCGTCAGATACTGCTACCTAGGTACGCGGGAGGGGGGGGTTTCTGGACATGTCCTCTGTGACCTGACAGAGGCCGTTGACATGATAAAAATAGGCCTGACAGGAAATACAGCCTCTAACAGGACCATAAAAGCACTAACAGGATATCAAGGCTTGAATAGATATTAAGAATTAAGCTAGCTAGCTAATAAGTTATCTAATTATTGAGCCCCCCCTCTTCCCCCTTCTTCCTCTCTTCCTCTCTTCCTCTCTCTGCCCCTTTACCTCTTCTTTCTTCCTCCCACATACACACACACACACACACACACACAAACAGGCCTCTAACAAGCCGCCAGCAGCCTCTGTAGCAGGCCTTCTATCTTAGTAGCGACGTAGATCCGTAGATTGGCTACCTACCTGATAGAAGGCCTGCTGTAGAGGCTGCTGGCGGCTTGTTAGCTGGTTGGCTGGCAGTTGACTGGCAGTTGGCTGGCAGCTGGTTGGCTGGCTGGCTGGCAGTTGACTGGCAGCTGGCAGCTGGTGACTGGGGGTGTAGCTAGAAAAGTAAAAAAAAAAAAAGAAATATACGTAGATCCACTCTAACATGATTTTTTCCCTGACATGATTTCCTTCCTGATATGTTATAAGGGGGGCCTGACAGTCTTAAATTCATGTAGACAGGATATCAAGCTGGTCAGGATAACAGCCTAGCCACAGCACACAGGGCATGTCCACAACCCCCCCCTCCCGCGTAGGTAGTATCAAACGTCGCGCAAGGCATCATTGTATACCCAACTTGTACTGAAGCAAAGTATCATTGTACATCCACTTGGCACTGGCCGCACTCTGGAAATGAACCTTCCTCTCTTGCCCTTTAGCCGTCCGTTTGGTGGAGGCGCAGATAGTAACAGTGCCTAACACGGCACACTGATGAGGAGTACTCGATGGGGATCGTTGAACGCGCAGTTGAGAACATGGAGAGCAGATTAACTCGGTCAACTGAATAGCATGGAGCAAGTCGGAAGTGGTCGGTCTTCATTTACTCATTCAATATTTCCTGACTCAGTGTCTTTGCTCAACTGATGTCCGGTACAGCGTGAAAAGGGTTATGCTCTTTACTTGATTCATTTCTTACTTGCTTAATCTCCTTACACTCTAGAGTCTTCACACCAAGGTCATCCATATAGCCATGGATATTGTACATTTTATTGTTAGAGCAGGGCTTACCCAGCCCCTTCTATGATACAGTGCTAAACAGATCTGGGCTGCTTCCACACATGCCAAGACATCAAGTGTACACGCGTCTCGCTCCCCCTCTCCCCTGGCCGCTCTCCCCCCCCCCCGCCTCTATCTCCTCGCGCGAGCCGGACCGCGGCCCGCAGGAACAGGCACCGGCTCGGCCACCGCCTTTGCCTGCTCCTCCGCCAGCCTCTGCATCAGGTAGCCGTCAATCCTTTGCTGGCCGTCGACGACGCGGCCCTCATCGAGCCGCCGCGCCTCTGCGCGGCCGGCGTGCGCGCGCAGCTCCGCCAGCTCCGTCCGACGCTTCGCCGTCATGCGCCACGCGGCGGGAAACTTGGGCTTCGTCCTGGCCGCCTTGGTCGCGCGGTAGTGGTGGCGCGTGTCGAGGGCCACGTCCGCAAAGGTATCCCGCGGGTCCTTGGCCTCGGCCACGAGCGCGCCCACCAGCTGCTGCAGGTACCGCTTGTTCTGCGCCTGGTGCTCGAAGCGCCCGCTGCTCATCTTGATCACGTCCGTCTCGGGGTTGAGGCGCGCGCCCGCCAGCTTGCGCAGCTTGTCCGTCTGCGCCTCCGTCAGGCCCAGGTCCTGCGGCGCAAACTGCACCACGACCTTGCTCTCGGCCGGGTGCGCTTCGCCCATGTATGTCGTGTACCGCCACCGCAGTACGTGGTCTTCTTTGGGGAGTTCAAAGGGCTTGGCGAGTTCTAGTTCCGTTGTTAGCTCAGTGGTCCACCTCTGGTGTGCGCGTGTGTAGCGTACTCGAGAGAAGTGGCATCTCCCAAACAGCCAGTCTCGTATACTGTCGCATCTCGCGGACTTCTTTCAGCTTGTTGTGTGCCATGGACATCATGTCGTCCTCCTTGAATTCGTCGTGCTCCTCGGTAAAGGTGTCCGGGTCGTCTTCGTCGTACCAAAACGCCTTGTAGTCGGGTTTAGCCGGAGAGTCTTCAACGACCAATTCGTCGGTGAGTAGTTTGTCTTGCGTCGAAAAGCCCGGCGTGTAGCGCAGTTTGTCGTCGAGGTACGCCTCGATGCTGTTGTGGCCGTTGAGCTTGGCGAGCTGGTCGAGCTGCCTCAAGCCCTCTGGGGTGGCGCGGTCCATAAACGCCTTGTCGAGCTCCTTCAATTCGACAGGCGCGCTCTCTCCACCTTCGTCACCGTCAAAAGTTCGCTCTGCGGCACGCATCGAGCTCGTGCTGAATGTGACAGCAGCCCTCGAGCCGGTCATGGTCATCACGCGGTGCTGTGCCAATCGCGGTCCCGCTCGTCGGCAGGCGGCGGCGCATAACCTTGCGACGCGGGGAGCGGAAGCCATCTTGACTGTTGCGACTGCGCAAATGGCGGTTTTTGTGCTATGCTGCACGTTGTGGAAGAAATAGAGCCGTTCGTTGAAACTTCAAAATTTCGGCGGAGTGGTCGAATGGCCCCTTGGTGCAGCAGGGCTACCGAAGTTCAGCCTTTTCCATGATGTGGGTAAACGCCGGCTAGCAGCGACGCTTACCACAAGCGCCTGCAGCTGTTAAGCGTCAACGTCACTTACATCCATCATTCAACTTACTTGCTACATCTCAACCAATACAATGAATAAAATGGCTGCTGCAACGGGCACAAGAAGATACTGCCTGGTGACGGTCGGTGCCACAGTTGGCTTCAAAAAATTGACGGCCGCAGTTCTCGAGCCCGACTTTTGGCGCCACCTGGCCGACCACGGCTTCACCGAACTGCGTGTCCAGTGCGGGCCGGACAGCTCATGGGCTGCCGCCAAAGTCGAAAGCCAAAAGGATGAGATTCCAGCACCCCTGACCATTCAAGTCTTTGCATCAAGGAACAATCTTTTGGTAGAGGAAATGATTCTTTGCAAAGCGTCGGGAGATGAGCGATCCAAAGGCCTTATCATCGGCCACGCTGGTGTGTAGGAGTAGAGCTCGGACAACTCCTGCAAAAACTAATGGTAAAACAGGCACGGGTACTATATTGGATGCATGGAGGCTCGATGTCCCAATGATTGTCGTCCCAAACACGGATCTTCTGGACAACCACCAAACCGAAATGGCCCAGCACTTGGCCAAGGAGGGCTACGCAACACAGGCTAAAGCAGAGTATGTACCCCCTGTCACGCAGGCAGATGCATCCGTCTAATACGCCATTCGAAGACTTTTCGATCTCAAAGAAGCAGTCGATAAGGCAAAGCTGCTATTGGAGGAGAACAAGAGCCGCAATCCCCCTCACGCCATCTCTTCCGGGGGCAAGCCGGCGATTCGACTGTGGGATATTGTCCCGGAAGAGGTGCAGCAGGAGCAGAATCAGCAAATGTCCACCGACTAGAGGATGCAGGCACATCTTCTGATGACGTATCTGACTACATGACTCGATGCAACAAAGCGTCAACTTGATACCCCGACATGAGTACAATTTCTTGTTTCATTTGCTTTCAAGCTAGTTGTCTAATAATTTATGTGCTTGGCTTCCTCAAATACTGAAAAAAAAAAAAAAAATTTCACGGCAAGTTTTGCACGTCCCAGATCTTGACGGTTGCATCGTTGCCGGCACTCGCAAGCTGGCCGCCTTTGATCCACGCCACGCCGCTGACGCCGTCCTTGTGGGCATTGGCCGCCTTGATGCGCTTGCCCTGGTTCTTACTGTCCAGGCACCAGACAAAGACGTTGGTGTCCAGGCTGCCGCTGGCGGCGTACGCGCCCGTGTCGTCCCAGGCGATGCAGGTAACGCGGGCCGTGTGCGCTGACCAGCGGTCGGCGACGACTTCCCAGCCGCCAACTTTGTATACGTAAATCTTGCCGACAGTGTTGCCCGCGGCCAGGTGTGCACCGTCTTGAGAAAAAGCAAGCGAAGAAATGGTACCCGTCGAGTTGGTGAGGCTCTGGACCTCTTGCAGTGTGCCGCTAGAATCGGCCTTGTACACCTTGACCGAGTTTTGGTCCGCGCCGACGGCAACGAAGCCTGTGGTGGCTGCGATGGCGCCTGGCGTGTAGGTAGTAGACGTTTCCTTTACCAACTTTCCATTGTTGTAAGCAGCGACACCCGATGTCGTGGCAACATAGATGATGCCATCCGCCACCGCAACGCCTTTGGGCTGGGAAGGCAAGGTAACGCTCTCGCCGAGGAACGTCTTGGCAGCCTCGTCGACTATTCTCAGGGTATCGTCCCAGCCCGCACTGTATACCTTGCCAGAAGCGCCAGCCAGCTGGGCAACCTGATTCGTGTGGGACTGACCGTCGACGGCAGCAGGGGTACCGGTCTTGAGGTCCCAGTGGCAGATGCGGCCGTCGAAGCTGCCCGTCCACAACTCCGTGCCTTGGTTGTCCGACGTGCGTATCATGGTAGTAATGCCTTTGTCGTGGCCTTGAATTACTCTCACAGCCTGATCCTTGCCTTCTTGCAGATATGTAAGCTCGCCTCGCAAGTTCAAGCTGATAATCAAGCCATCGCTACGACCATGCGGGATAACAACCCCGACTTGCTGGTCGCCAACGCTGACACCATCGCCAAACCTCCAGCTTTGAGTGGCCTTGCCCGACTCTATGTCCCAGACCTTGACGCTCTGATCCGCGCTCGCCGTGACAATCTTGTTGCCGCCCTGCGACCATGAGACGGCAAAGATGGAGCCAGTGTGCCCGCCCTCGCCAATCTCCTTCCCAGGCTCGCCCGTCTTGCCGTCGTATAGCTGGATACGCTTATCCGCGCCGACCGTCACCAGCGCGCTGCCGTCGGGCGAGTACGCGGCACCAAAGACGAAGCCCTTGTGCTGGGTGCTCTTTGCGTTGAACTTGTACGGCGCGCCGTGGTAAAAGACCATGTTGCCGTCGTCGCCGACGGTGGCCGCGCGAAAGGGTCGCTGGCTCTTGACGGCGACGGCGTTGACAGCCTTGCTGTGACCAATGACCTCGCCGACCGAGTTGCCGCTGTCGGCCGTGATGCAGCGGCCAAACTGCTCGCGGCCGTCGCCGACGGCAATGATGCGCTGCGACTCGCCGTCCCACGCCACGTCGTTGAGGCGGCCCGAGATTATTCCGTACTCCTTGCCGACCTTTTCGATACTTTCGGGCTCCCAGACGCGCAGAGTGCCCGCGGCGTCGCCGCTGGCAATCTTGAAGCCGTTGGGGGAGAATCGGGCGACGGTCGTGGCGGCGGTGTGGCCGGTGTACTCCTTGCAGTCGTCGGGCGAGTCGATGGATCGGACAAAGATGGATTTTCCAGACTAGAACAATGTTAGAGCTTATTTGACGCTTCCCCTCCATACTGGTAGCTCAGGGGCAGCTCTTGGGTACTGACCGCGTAAGCTATGCGCTGGCCCTTGCTGTCTGTAGATAGCTGCGTGGGCTGGCCACGGGTGGTGGCAGGAGCCGCAGCAAGAATTTTGCTAATGGCAATCGCGGGAGAAGCCATCTTGTTCAGTTTCAATTCACAGACAAGCTGTAAACTTTGGCTCTGCTCAAAGGGGTTCGTGGTTCGTGTTTGGTGAACGTGGGGGTGAGCTTGGAGGGGCAACGACCAAGAGGGGCAATTGTGACGTCTCAGCAGTCCAACAGTTTGGTATTAGTTGAGCCAAGACCGAGTCGTCCGCCGAGAACAATAAGCCGACAAAAGTGATTACAATTTGACAAGAAATTCTAGTAGATTTTGTACTCTTTAGAAATTATATGGGCGCGTTTGCATTGATTTAAGACGATTGCTAAGCTGCTGCCTGCAGGCACCAGGATAGCATGATCCATAGCTGTTGGTGCTACGAGCTTGTCAAGCTTCTGTCTTGACAGGCAACGTCACCATTCCTCGAGGCAAAAAAAAAATCGTTTCCCAATAGCCAATCGAGCTTTTCTATAGAGAGCTTACTCATGCGCAAATATGAAATCAGTCGCACGATCAACGTTGTCGTCTACGATGCGCTGTGTGTACAGCACTGTTGCTACCTTAGGTGAGGTTCCTGTTATATCTCGGAATTCGCGACATCTACATGTCAAATTTCTGTTCAATCAATAGTATATTCTTCAACAGTATATTCATCATGTCTCACTCCCCAGAAGTCCATCTTTACGGGCTGCCAGCATCGAGGCGCAAGCCCAGTGTTATTTGGTGGATACCCTGCGATTCGGGTATATCGCAGGTCCCGACAAGAAGCGGTATCTCGTTCATCAATGCCTTGACTTCCCATTGTCTTTTCCCGTAAAGACATAAAAAGGAACTATTGGCAAATGAAGAGAGCACGAGTTATACGGAACAAGGCTGTTATTCTGGGTCGATAGTGTGAGTTGCTCGGTCGGAACTGATAGGTAAAGCACAATGCTGGGAAGTTGGTGCAGGAGATACTACGACACTCATGTAATAAGTAGTACTTTTATTGATAATATGTAGCCAATTACCTCGATCCTTTAGTGACCATTTTGGTAATAGACAACACTCAGCGTCGCAACTAACACCGGAACTTGCCCGGCACGGGCGAAAGCGGGTCTTGTAGGCCCGCCACCACCCATCATCGGTCCTCGGCTGTTCGATCCCCATCGCCTCCCATCACTCCTCCTCCATCGCCACATCTCGACGGGAATCCCTCCTACTCCGTCCAAGAAGAAAGAAAAATAATGAACTCCCTCTCCGCCGTCCGCCCCGCGGCTCGCCGCGCCCTCCTGCGCTCGCAGCAGCGCTGCTCCCTGTCCGCCTGCGCTCCGCGCTTGCACGCCACGCCGTCCGACGCCTACGGCAGCGTCAAGATGCCTCGCATGCGCCCCGACGAGGAGCCCACAGACGAGCTCGCCGTCGGCGAACTGCACGGCGCGCAGTTCCGAGTTGAGCCTCTCCGCCGCGTCGGCGAGACGGACACCACGAAGCGTGCGCGGCTACTCTGTATGTTGTCCTTCTTTTGCTCTCTCTCTCCATACTCTTCGCCACCGTCACCGTCACCGTCCAAAGACTGCGATTTCTAACTCGCGAGAACCAAAACGGCAGACCAGTCCCGCAAGCGCGGCATACTCGAGTCCGACCTCGTCCTGTCCACCTTTGCCGCGCAGCACCTCCCCGTCATGACGCCCGCGCAGCTCACCGAGTACGACCTCTTCCTCGACGAAAACGACTGGGACATTTACTACTGGGCCACGCAGCACGAGCCCTCCTCGTCCACCAACCCCTCCGTCGCCACGTCTCCCGCCTCGGCTGGTGCCGCCTCCGCCGAGGAGGTGCAGGAAGCCGCCTCCGCCGCCATCAATGCTGGCAGCACCACCACCACCACCACGGAAGTCGAGCAGGGCGTCGTGATGAAGCGCAGCCCGGGGCAGGGCGAGTGGGCGCAGACGGTCGGCACGTTTAAACCCGCGTACAGGCCCGTGCCGGAGCGCTGGCGCGACAGCGACGTGCTGCGGCTGCTGCGCGCACACGTGAGGGACAAGAGCGTCGACGGCGGTGATGGTAAAGGCATGGCGTTTATGCCGGCGCTCAAGGAGTCGGACTTTGCGTGAGCAGAGCGGAAAACATGTGCATTGGCTCCCATCCTACCTAGAAATGTGGCTTGGTCTGAGTTTCACAAAACGATTCACGGACACGAAAGCTCTGTATATTAGTATAGAAGAACGAATTAAATGTATCACAATTATTTACTTGAACTGTGTCAAGAATAGCAAAAGGCTTCACGAGCATCGCCACAATAACTCGACTTTCTTGCACACTGGCTTCAGTAACAAGGCAGCGTTATACGCCGCTATTTCATCTATTCACATAATATCTGTACCTATGCCCCTGACACATGTCCCTTGTTCCATGAAAAAAACGCCAAGATTCACGATCCAGGTCAGAGAGACTCAACTCTCCCAACTGGCCTTTCCGTGCTTTGCTGCACCCCAAAGTAAAGAGAGAGAAAAAACACCTTGCCCATGTATGCTCTTCGTCAATACGCGCCCCCCCAAAATTTCAAATTTTCAAAAGAAAAGATGCACAACGCTGAATCCCATGCCCGTTGTTTTCTTCCCAGATGGGTATATAAAAAAGAACCAGAAGAAAGAAACACCCAAGTCGGCCCAACTTCCTTATTCACGCCGCCCCTTCCATCCAACGTTTTCGAGATGCCTCCTACAAGCCGGGTCCGCCTCCTTCGGGCAGCAAGCTGCCCAGACTTCTCAGGACCTCCATCATGGGCATCTCGCGCGTGCCCGCACCCCGTCGCTCCCTGTCCTCGCGCCTCTTGAGCCGCGCGGCCGCCAGCCGCAGCACCGCGTCCGCTTGGCGCCCGCCCGCGCGCACGCGCTGCTCCAGCTTGTGCACGCTGTCGGCGAGGTGATCTACCTCGAACTCGAGCGTCGCCTGGACCGCCTGCAAGCGCGACTGCGCACGCGCGCGCACGCCTTCCAGGGGCTCGAGCTCTGTGGCAAGGTAGCGGTGGATGCGGCCCTCATCGGCGTCGAGCAGGTCGAGGGCGGGGAGTTGCGGTGGGAGTTTTGGTCTTGTTTCTTGTGAGGCGTCGTCGGGCGGGAATAGTTGGGGTTGGTCGGGAGGAGGTTTCTGTATTGACAGCCACGCATTCTTTTCTTCTTGTAGTCTGCAAATCCCACGTTAACCATATGTTTCGCAACGCTCCATTCTTGAGAAAAGTTGCCTACCTTTGTATTCGTGCTTCTAGGGAAGCCCTCTTTTTATCGAGCTCTATGTTTCTGGGATTCGGCTTCAGTATCCTCGTCGCTGGCGCAACGCTCTCGTCCCGCCCCAGCCAGTTTGTAAACTCTGGCCTCGTCGAAAACTCTTTCAACAGTTCGTCCAAAATCGCGCGTGCTGTCAGCATACAAGTTAGCAATGTCTTCCCCCGCACCAACAAATCCCTCCTCGTATGTCAACGCACCTCCCAGCGAGGGATCCGTGCTCGGCACGCCCTGCTTTGGCTTCTCCGGCAGCGCCCTCTCGCCGCACCACGTCAGCAGCTGCTTCATGCGCATCGACTCCAGCAGCCCGTCCGATGCGATGTGTTTGTAGAAGTCCCGCGCGTCCAGATCGCGGTGCGGAATTGCCGTCTGCCCGCTCTCGATCAGCGAGCTCGCCCGCCGGCCGCGCGTCCCCAGCGAGCTGCGCCGGTGATTACTCCCGTTGCCGCTGCCGTTCGAGGAAGATGCCGACGACTGCGAGGCGCCCTCGGCGGCCTTTTTGCGCATCTCCTTGTTGCGGGCCATGACCGGTGTGTCGCTCGTCGGCAGCGTAATCGTCGTCGTTCCGCGTGGCGGCGGTGACTGGAAGCTGCTCTTAGTGGCTCGCTCCGCATCCGCGCGTCGAGTTGTCCTGTCCGTCCTAGGGTCGTGGCTACTGGCGGCGCGCTCGACACCCGCTTCCCTCCTCCTGCGGTCCGCATCGCGTGATGGCGACGACACCGAGCCTGCCTTCTTCTGTGATGATGATAATCTTGTTGTCGTGGTTGTCGTGATTTTGGAGCTGTCTGCGGCGGCGGGCTTGTGTCGCGGCGATCGCCTCACAGGCGCTGCCGACGCCGTCGCCGTTACCTCGTCTGTCCTCGCCTTCTTTGGTTTGCGCGTAAATACAAAGTCGTCGTCATTTTCCAAGTCATCCGCAGCTGCGTCCTCTCTGGTTAGCATCACCATTGCCGCGCGATGCTTGGGGCGTTGCTCACCCGCTAGACGCTTGCCTGTCCGGTGGTCGGGTTGGTTGCTCATGCTCAAGTCAAGCGGCGATGTTCGAATAGCCACAAGCGTCGTCATGGATAAAAAAAATGATCAAGTTCAGTTTTTATCACAGCTGCATGTGGGCTTTGGTGGGCGCTGCCCGCCCTTCTATACGCGCTTTGCGAATTCGTTTGCGAGAGTTTCTTCGGCCGGCGTCGTCGCGTCCGGCCCGGCGCGTGTCGATGAAAAGTACCAGTCGGCCCACCTCAAGAGTCGCACAAGGTAGATGAGGATTCCGCAACCGCGCTGTGTCAAATGATCGTATTCAACACAAAGATTGGCCGTTTGGTAAATTTTGGTTTGGCGGCCGATGAATCGCAAAATAGTTTCTCTTCAAGGTGATGGTGGTGGCAGGCGGCGGCGTTGTTGTTTACCTTTGGAGGTGGGCGACGATTCCCACTCAATGCGCTAGTCCGTTTTAGGTAGCGCCCTTCTACCGGCCTAGACAGAAGGCTTGAACTTGTCTATCATCCGTCATACTGTTACGTTCATTTCTGTTCAAATTCAACATAGGTACTTTCTATTCAATATAGCACTTTTGCCTAGCTACTAGTCGTATACGGCATCCAGCGTCTTTTACAGCGGCCCGAAGGCACAAGTCAAACGTTTCCCAACGCCGAGGCCTGAATCACCTGGCCAAACTCCTTTTGATTCGGCCTGTTTTGGCCCGTGAAAGGATATAAAACAAAACAAACCCATGGTGTGCGCGCAAGAAGGATTGCGACAACAGCATCGCCACGGACAATAAAGCAAGCCAATCAATAGCAGAAAATAAAGCTGCCCCGTACATGCCTTTGACCGACAGTGTAGGCATCCTGAATGGAAATAAAAAAGTCGTCCGTCTCTTCATCATATAACATGTAATACAGGGGTGAATAGTTGTGTGGCAGAAATAATAATAGGGGAGCTTTTGAATATCAGTAAAGGGCCTGTTCCCGGATCGCGAGCGTTCCGAGAATTGGTCATCTGGCCGCTGAATCGGGCGTGTCTTGAGGTAACAGAGAACCTATTCCACAATTTGGTGAGCAGCCGTGCCATGATAGCGGAAGTTGATCAACTTGCGAAAGATCAACTGGCACCGACTACCAGGATGGCTCAGCTGTCCCATCTGCTTGGACTGCCCATTATCGTTTGACAATGTTGGTTGATCCGCTGATGGTGGTTGGGAATTATGAGAATGTCGCTCCTGATCATTACTCGCCATTGATGTAGTTGATCGTGGCCATATGTCGAATAGTGGTGAGGTAGGATCAGGCAACTGCAAACCTGGCTGGAACGGCTCAGCTGTGCTTTGACAGAACGGCCCTCGGACTCATCAAACTGAGCAGCAGCATCTTCCTGACCAGTTTCAGCTTAAGAGAAACGGCGGGGGATCCCTTGACCGGCCATGACCTGCTGCTGGTTAGGCATAGGCCCGGTCATACCATAAGGGTTCATCTGATTTGGGAAAGGCTCCATCACCGGCTGCATGTAGCCGCTCTGAAGACCCTGCTGCTGGGTGACGGGGCAGTCTTTGTGAGCAAGTAGGAGCGTTTTAAGATTAACCACCTCCTCCCGAAGCTGCGTGATCTGTGCAGTCAAAGCATCGTTCTCCGAGCTAAACATTTCAACCTTGGTCTGTAGGTTCGCAAGCCATTGCTTTTTGCGTTGCCTGCATTTCAGCGCGGCGACACTATGTCTGTTAGAGACGTGCGACTGTGGTGATGAGACAGGTAGTAGCTTACCGATTGCGTTCTAAAAAGTTTTTGCGCTTCTCCTCGTCCGTCATCTTGGTCCTACCGGCTGGATCACCGTCATCCTCATCTTCAGACATGTCAGAAGGGTCGCTAGGAGGGGAAACGACAGCCTTGGTCTTTTTCGCAGGCGGAGCCTTTGCGGGAGCCTCTTCGGCCTTTCTGCGATTGTTGGCTTGAGCCTTCTTGCCCTTACCCCGCGCGGGTTTGGTATCGTCGTTTTCCTCGGAGCCATTGGTGATCTCACTGCCGCCGCGCGCATGCTTGACCATGTTTCCGTTTACCCTGGGGGCACTAGCCGGGGCAGGATGAGCCTGGTTGGCAGGAGGGTTGGGGCCTTGAGGTCCGTTTCTGCCTTGTGCAAGCATGTAGAGGCCATTGGCAGCGTCATTATCGTGGCCATCAAAAGGACCGGAGGCAGGCTTGGGCTCGACCTTGACTTTAGTGCCGTTGGTCATATCTTGGGATTGTGTTGTAGCTGGCAGCTGTGCAGGTGCTTGTGGCTGGGGTTGCACGGGTTGTTGTTGGTTATGTGACTGATTGTGTTGTATTTGCTCACGTTTAGCGGCCGCACTCATAGCAGTGCGGTGAAAATCGAGCGTGTTGGGCGTGGCACCGCCGCTGGCAAGTTGGGCAAAAAGAGCTTGGGAGTTGGGACTCGGGGCCGGAAACATAGAACCACTGCCACCGGGTGTGAGACCAGACCGCAACGAAGATTCGTTAGGAGTGGGAAAGCCGCCGCGAAGGTGACCTTCAGTAAAATAATCGGTAGCCGGGCCGGAGAGCATGGCAGGGCTCAGAGGACCAGTGCGAAGAGAGCCTCCGCCCCAGTTGAAGGGCGTTGAACCGGTCCCAGGCAAGAGGGACGATGGCGAGGTCAATGCAGCGACAGAGGGTAACTTGGTACCTCCGGGCGTCTCAGGACCGCCGCCGCCGCCGAAGGACTGCTCGAAGGGATTGGGCTCCAGGCTGAGAGAGCCACCAGGCTGGGGCGCAAAGTAGTCCGGAGTGTTAGTTCCTTGTTGACCGGGTCGAGGAGGGGGAGCGAGAGGTTTCGCAAGTGCAGCATTGGACGCAGCGTCGGGTTTAGATGTCGAGTCGGACTTGACGTCTGTGGTGGATGAGGGTCAGTATTAGCGATGATGGCTGGGGACGTCGCGACGGTCACGATGGTGTTTTAGCGCAAGGGCTGTAAGGTGCAATTATGACGTCGTAGCCGGAATGGCTAGGTGCATTGCGATAGTCCGAAGCAAAGACGTTGCGATGGGGTGCAGACGCGCGGGAAAAGGGAATAACTCAAAGGAAGAAGCAAATGAAGTAATAGGTAGGTAGCGTTACTGACCTTGACGCGGCGGCGAGGAGTTCTTAGAGCGTATAGTAGGGGACTTGGACTCAACTCGAGTTGAGACGTCAGTTGCTGAAGTCCCCATATTGAAGAATGATGACGATGATGTATTATATTGTGGGCTTGGACAAGAGGAGGGTGTGTGTGGGGAAGGGTTAGGAACTTGACCAGAGGCGAAAGAATGCTGTCGTGGGAGTAGAAGGACGACGTCGAATTGATGAGGTCAGAGGGGACTGCAAAAGGCAGCGGAGCAGAGTGAAAAATAGACCAAGCGGATGCGGCTCGCACACACGGGTCGCAGAATGCGGCGTAGAAGGTTTTTAGTAAGACGCTAACTCGGTAGTAAATTTTTGATGGCTTTTTTTCCTCGTGCTGGTTGTTTTTTCTCGTATATTCCAGGACACAGAGGCACTGTGATGACACGCGGGAAAAAAATCAACCCCCGGTAGACAGGGAGCAAAAAAAGATGGCTCGCGGTGGGCAGCTCCAGCGCGCACCTCAAGGGAGATAAAAGAGAAGAGAGAAAAACCAAGCAGCTAAATCAATATCGTACACATGAACAAGAAGCGTCGTGCAGAGCATTCGCAACTTTGGGGGGCGCACTGCTGGCTTGGGGCTGTCTGGATGTGCAGAGGTTGGAAGCGAAAAGAGAGTTGGTCTGGCTGGGGTGAAGACGTCAGAGATGACGTTGTGAGGCAGGGCGGAGGGAAGAAGGCGAGCAAAAGAGAGAAAAATGGCGGGCGGGTCCTGGGGGTCTGCAGCAGGATCACACACACACACACACACGGTACATGCATCTGGAGGTACCTGGGTACATGTTTGAGTACCTAATTTACCCGCCAAGAGACCCTGTATTTCATGTACCGATGGCGCGACTTGCCACTCTGTTCGCGCCGCTTGGGCTGACAAACCACTTCCACACTGTGCGGGGGCACCAACCATTCCCAGATGCCGACTCGATGATTTTCTCCCAACAGTGGTGCAACCACAAACAATGAATATCCAGTAAACATATGTGTTCGTTCATCATTTCAAGTGATAATATGCATACTGCTTTATTCTGACAAATTTTCCACCTCTTTTTTTGACCACCCTGCGATTATTTAGCCATTGCATCGCAAACACGTTTCCGCAGCCTGTTTGCTCCTAAAATCGCCACACACCCAGTGCGAAATGGCAGCTGGCGCACCCACCCCAGCAGTAGCATGAAGTACAAGACTGAGATGCGGCGAGGCCACCATGTGCGCATGTTATAAAATTATCACAGGCGTCGTGAAAAATCTCGTGGAATCGCAGTAGTCACCATTCCAATCTCTCGCATTGTCCTCTTATTGTTGCTGCAACTTGTAGCTGGCACTTGCACCCACAGTCTTCCCTTCACAGCACCATCTGTACAGTGCCCAACGATGACCCTACCCGACCCACCCTCCTTTACTGGCCAACCCCCCTGTAATACCTTGTCATGTCCCTTGGGTCTTGGCTGAACACCTTCTGTCTCCGAGCACGATCAAGTCTGCGGCCAGGTGATTCTCTGTGCGATCCTTTTCTGTGCGATAAAGTTTTCACACCGATTCAAACAATAACGGTCACGTTATTCCAAGTGTATAGCAGCCCGAAAACGCGCAAATCGTGACACCGACGCCCTCTTACTCAAGAAAGGAATCGCTACTCTGGAAAGCCATACGAGTAACTAACTAGTTCTAGCGTCGATAATAAGCCACATTCGTTTCCCACACCGCCCGCCCTGTTAATCCATCCGCGCGCCTCCCATTCGCTCCCTGCAACACCAGCCAAGTTTTGATCTGAACTGCCCGCTGATAGCTTTGATTAACCAGACATTGCGTTTCGTTTTCTGTCGCTACCTGCTTGCCTGCCTTCGGCGCAGACTTTCCATTTCCGGCACCAATCTCTTCCCACCAGGCAGTTTAATGCCTGGTGACGTCAGTGTATGGGAGCTTTTTCCCGCTAAGCCAATCCTCAGCGCCATGGCGCGACGATCTCTGGCGCGCCCAATCTTGGCTCCCCGAGCTGCATGACCACCCGCGTATTCGTAGCCTTGCTTGGCTCTTTGGCCGAGTGTGTACATTTTCATAAGCCAAGCAATCGCCTCGCTCCGATTTGCGTAGGGAGAAGAGATGGTAGTTCTCAAGCTTCTCGAGGCTAAAATTCTCACTGCCAACACCAGCAATTCCCGCCTCATAAGCCAGAGGGCTCTGACGAGCAGGATATGTATGGCAGGTAAGAATCGGCGAGCAGCAACATTTAAGAGAAATTTCTTCTGGCCATTTGTCAAAGAAGAATCAAAAAGACCAAAAATAAATGAAAGCTGATTGACTAGTCTTCATTGCCTATCCTTTTGAAACCATCGTTCTAGCACTCGTAATTATTCCATCCATGTAGCTTGTAGTTCCCTCTTACCCTCCTGGCCTTCCGTGTTGCAGCCGACTATCTACTAACTGCACATCGTTGGAACTCATGAGCATATTTTCTCGAGGCTCGAAGGCGGTTGCGGACGCGGTAAACTACCAGTCGTTGGCGCCGCCGCCGCCATAGTTCTGCGACTGACCACCACCATTGTCCCAGCCGCCATTGTCCATTGACTGTCCACCACCATTGTCCAATCCGCCTCCTCCCGAGTCACCACCGGTGTTGCCATCGAAGCCGCCGCCATAGTCATTTTCAAGCTGCTCAGCCGGTGGCTGCTTACACCGAACCTTGGTATGTCCAAACTCCTGGCAGTTGGAGCACTTGACTTTAGACCCTGTTCTGCATGTTAGCTTTAGATTTGTTAAGTCATTGCAAATTACTTACAGTCTTTCGGCTCGGGGCAGTCGCGGCTAAAGTGGCCCTTCTTCTCACAATTGCGACACTGCACATTGTCTAGGTTTGGAGGCTGGTCACAATCGGCCGCAAAGTGACCTTCTTGGCCGCAGTTTCTGCAGCCACGGCCGCCGCCCTTTGGGCAGTCCTTGGCGAAGTGTCCAGCTGATTCAAATCAGTATACTGTTTCCTACTCATTTTCGGGTGCTTGCTTACTCTCTTCACACTTGCGGCATGTAACGTTGTCAAGGTTTGGCTCTTCCTCGCAGTCGATAGACTTGTGGCCAGATTTGCTACAACACGATTAGCATAATGCCACATATCACGAATATTCACAAGCATACCCGCAGTTCCTGCATGCAAAGCGATCCTTTCGAGGTTCGGTGCCTTGGTTTGTTAGTGTTTGGCGGCTTGTGTGAGGTGGTCAGACTTACAATCCCGAATTCTATGGCCATCTATGCCGCAGTTGTAGCAGGACAGGCCCTTTACTTCGCGAACAACCTTTTCCTGCGTACATTGCTTGGCGGTGTGGCCAATCTCGTCACAGTTGGCACATTTCGGCTTTCCAGTATCGACGACATCACCTGCATCGTCGAGACGGGCTAGAATCTCGTTGACACTTTTCGGCCAGCCCTCGATCTCTCGGGGACGCTGGGGCTGATCCGAAAACCGGTACGAGACTGTGTACTTCTTACCCATATTGCCTTGCAAATCCATGTTGGTGAATATCTCAATCAAAGATCTCTCCGTGGCAATGAGCCATATATTGATCTTGTCATGAATAAACGCCTCTTGGAGTTCGCGGAATGTGATCCCGCCATTCAAGGCCTTCACGTATGCCTGGATGCCTTCTTTCACATCATCGGCATCTTGATTAGCCGCCGCGCGCTTGATCAAATCCCAAGCCAGGTCAGCAGCCATGTCGGCGATGCCGCTGCGATCGATCTTCCTAGCATTGGTACAATCCTTACGCAAGTGCCCTACGTATGTTAGCTAAAGTAACTTTGGGCACGCTTTGGCCTCGTACCTTCTTCGCCGCAGTTGTCACAGCTCATTGGCGGCTTCGTTGGGCATTCCTTTGCCATATGTCCTGGTTCCTTGCAATAATTGCACGTCATTGGCGCGGCATTTGGACAGTCAAATTTTCGATGCCTAGAAATTCGTCAGAGAAGAAGACGTGTGGAACTCAAGCGCGGAACTCACCCTTCCTCTCCACAGGAGAAACATTTGTCGTCCCGAGGTGGACCATTTTGATCGTCGTACCTATTGTCTTGTTAGATGGATGATAGATGGCAAGATGGCAAGAAAGGAGAATTTACCCAGAGTTTCCGCCATAGCTAATAGCATTGCCGCTCTCAACCTGGATAGGGCCGTCGTTCCAGCCCGACATCTTGAGGTTGGCTTAGCTGGTTGATAGGTGTAGGTCGTGATGCGAGTGATTGTGAAAGCAGAGACGAAACAGATCTGGGCAAATGAAGGATCGATTCGTGATCAAGCATAGAGGATGGAGGATGAAAGAGGAGGAGGAGGAGGAAAGTGGGAATTCTGAAGGTGAATATTTATTATTATGCGCAAACGCAGCTGCCAGCTGGCAAGCGATGGCTACAACTGGCAACAGATGGCTACAGCTGGCAACGGAGCTGCCGGGCCGCAAAACGCAACCTGCTTGTATTCAATCTCGCATTTTGTAACTAAGCTGCAAATCCGAGGCAGCTTGTGCACGCTCTCTAACATCTTGACATAAAGTGCCTAAGTGAAAGACGCTTATCGTGAGTAGCTGGGTCAACCTGTCCAATCTGCTAGATAATGTCTATCACGGCCATCCATCACGAATGAAAACGAGATCTAGGGATACTAACTTGAAGAAAAACCAATAATCGATTGCAAGGTCCTTGAAAAGGCTCGACTGTACACCTTTTCACGTCTCTCGGGTTCTCTTCAAGGCAGGGTCAAGATATCGGCACAATTTTTTCAGTGCCCTTTTTAGGGTAAGCGGTCGCAGAGCACACGACTCGCCAACACAAAACGGCATGCCCGCAGCGCCTCCACCGCCAATAGAAATCGAGGTAATGGAATGGGAAAAATCCTCGCAAGGCCAGCGTTGTATGCATTCAGCGCTGTAATACACAGTAAGCGCAATCACACGCATCTTGGTAATGCTCTTGCTGGTATAGGTCAGCTGGCAGGGAGGGCCCTGACCGGGCCGCTTTCGGAGGCCGGCTCACAAAGCACCGCTTGCCGTTGAGGGGGACCGGAAATCCAACAATAGCCCCAGTAAATAAAATAGCATGTGAGGGTCACAATCTGCACTGTGCGGTCCCTGCCAGATGCCCGCCCCGCCTACAGTGCCGGAAAAAAAAATTGCACACCCCGCCATCCCACCATGGACTGGGCTGGGCTCTCTGCCTATCTCTGGGTCGGCTGCGATTTCTTTCGTTAGCCTTACAAATACACGTCTCGAGAGGGGACCCCCGGAATTTACCATATCTCGTCCTAGCCCTCGCCTTCAAAGAAAAATACGACAAAGCTCGCACCCCGACAGAGCCCATTGTCACCCCTCGGCTCCTTCACTCACGCCGTGCTCCGTTAATTTGCCACTGCACGACAACCATCGACACCATGGCTCCCTTGATCGCCACCATCGACCCCAGCGACGACGCCGTCTTCAGCGGCATCACGACCAAGGCTGCCACAAAGGCCTCGAGCGGCCAGCGCGCTTTGCTACTCGCCCCCCCGTCCCTGGCCTCGCACGCCGACGCTCTCGCGACCGTCCTCACACAATATGACCGCACCATTACCGATCTTCAGATGCTCGATCGTCTGTCCGCCGGTGTAGTCAAGCTGCCCAGTGCACAGTACGACCTGATCCTCGTTCTTTCTGACGCCGCTGCCACGCTCACCGAGTCGCTCGGCCTTTTGGACCGCACCGTCGTTGGCGCCGTCGCCGACTCACTTAGACCCCGGGGTCAGCTGCGCGCCGAGAGGGCATCCGAGAACCTCGAGGCCACGTCGCTTGCCAAGGAGGCCGTCCTCGCGGGCCTGGTTGGCAGTGGTGCTGGCGGCTTCACCAAGCCCGACTACGGCGACAATGACGGCGCCGTGTCGCTGAAGCTCGGCTTCCGCAGGAAGAAAGTGAACGCGCCCCCCGCTGCGGCTCCGGCTCCGGCGCCCGCCGTCGGCAGCACCATTCTCAACGGCCACAACAGCAACGGCGGCGCCAACAAGCCCGCTGTCCCTGCTGGCGTCGGCTTCGACTTTGGCGATGATCTCGACGACGACGACATCATCGACGAAGAGACGCTCATGACCGAGGAGGACCTGAAGCGCCCCATCAACATTCGTACGTTGCCCACCGCCCCCTGGTCGATCCAGGATCCCACTCTCCCCACAAAATTTACTGACCACGATACGTCACACAGCCCTCGAGTGCCAGCCAAAGCCTGGCAAGCGCCGCCGTGCCTGCAAGGACTGCTCGTGCGGTCTCGCCGAGCGCCTCGAGGCCGAGGACGCCGCCAAGCGCGCCGAGACCGAGAAGACGCTGGCCAGCTTCAAGCTCGCCGCCGAGGACCTGGCCGAGGTGGACTTTACCGTCCAGGGCAAGGTCGGCTCGTGCGGCAACTGCGCGCTCGGCGACGCGTTCCGCTGCGACGGCTGCCCTTATATCGGCCTGCCGCCGTTCAAGCCCGGCGAGGAGGTGCGCTTGCTCAACAATGACGTGCAGTTGTAGAGGGCGACATGACTAGCATTTTACCGGCGTTTTGTTTGCAACCTACCGGCGGGTTCCCTTGCATTGATGCCACACTGGGCTTTTGGGATTTAAACGGGTTTATTGTCTTGCCTGATGAGAACAAGATCTGGGATCGACATAAAATGGATTTTATTATACACATAGGGATGTTGGAACGTCCCCTGCAAGATGGGAGTTGCATGGCGAAATGAGGGATAGATTATCTACATGATATTTTGTTATGTTTATAAACGTGATTCAGTTTCTGATTCTATGTTACAGACCCGCGCAAAGTGTTGAGCTTATCCCGTATCCTGCTCGGTGCCAATTTACCTTAACCCAAGAAAGGAGACAAGAAGAATATCGTCAAACATGAAAGCAAGATGCTTAGTTTTCATCACGGGACTTGCTTATCTGCTTGCCCCTCTCGCCGTCCTTGCTTGGTCTGGCGTCTTCGTCATCGCTATCGTCACCTACCGAGTACTTATCGGTGGGCAGAATGTTGCTCTGCAGAGCGATGCCCTCCTCCTGCGCCTCAATGTCGTCGACGCCGATGCGACGGCTGGAGCCCATGGGCTCCTCGGAGCGAATAGCGCTGTACGCCGCGCCCCTGCGGCGCTGACGCCAGACAAACAAGATGAAGCCCAGGGCGCCGAGCACGACAAAGACAAGGACAACTTCGCCGGAGCGCTGGTAGGCGGCCCACTTGGCCTCTTTAAGCTTCTGCTTGACGGCTGCTTCGCTCTCCTTGGGATTCACAGAGCCGCCGACGGTAGTCTCCGGACCCTTTTCGCCATCGATGCGGCTGTCGGTGGGGTCGCCGCCAATGCTGCTAATGTCGACGCCCATGAATCGGTCCAGCATGTCGCGCGAGCGACGGGGGTAATCAAAGGGAACCATGTGTGAGGCGTCGTTAAACACAACGTAGGTGAGGTTGCGGGCGTTCTGCCAGAAGCCGGCATCCGTGCCCTCAAAGGTCCAGTTGCGACGAGGGGCCCAGTTACCAGGAGTCACCTCGAAACCCTTGCCGCCGTTCCATTCCATCTTTTCAATCAGGTCTTCTGTGCCGAAATGGTTGCAGATCAGATCTTCAGCGCCAGAGAAGATCAACACGGGAATCTCGGACAGGATTCCCGGCATGAGGTCGATCGAGGGCTTCGAGGTTTTAGGACGGAAAGCCCCACTAACACCACCGCTGCACTCTGACCATCCAGACTTTTTCTCGGGGTTAACGTTCAATGCACTGACAACATCGCTCCGTCGCAGGTAGGGCGTGACGGCACTCAGGTCCGGAGGCCAATTCATGCCGCAACTGGGGTATGAGTCCCTGAGACGGACATCGTACATGTTGATACATTCTTGATCTCCGCCGCCCTCCTTTCTAGTGACGGAGAGAAGTT
Source organism: Beauveria asiatica (assembly GCA_038367545.1). Classification (NCBI taxonomy): domain Eukaryota; kingdom Fungi; phylum Ascomycota; class Sordariomycetes; order Hypocreales; family Cordycipitaceae; genus Beauveria; species Beauveria asiatica. The sequence goes on along the minus strand of JAAHCF010000093.1, from coordinate 23,177 downwards.
CTGTCAGGATATCCTCACACTCGGGGTAGCCCACCTTGCCAGGGTCGCTAGCGAGCATGGTGTGACAGGTGCGCTCCATGGCTTTGAGCTGCTTGCCTGCGTCCGAGTCCTTGTCTACCAAGCCCCTATTGAAGGCAAATTTGAGGTAAGAATCATACTGGTCGTTGGGAGAAATCCATGGATTCCCAAGCAGAATGCCTTGCAGACTCCATGGATCCGATTTCTCCTTGTTTCGGTCGAGAATCGCTCGCGCAATGTGGGGGATATACTGTCCAGCATACGACTCTCCAGCGATATAAATCTAGATGTTATTAGTTGATGAAAGGCCTAGTGTCTGTCAAAGTACTCACATCGTCGCGACTATACTCGGGAAAGATGGCAAAGAACTTTTCCAGAAATTCGACAAACTGACTCGCCATCTCCGTGAGTTCGTGTACATAACTATCGGTGTTGGCATAGCTGAATCCCGTCCCGACAGGGTTATCAACAAAGAGAAGGTTGGCGAATTCGTTCCAGGATCCGTTATTCACGACGAGCGTATCCTTGTCCTTGACTCGGTACGGGCCGATTTCCATCAGCGCGCCGTCTTCGGAGCTGCAGCCTGGTCCACCATTGACCCAAATTATTGTTCTTTGCTTGTTTGCAATGTGTTTATTCTGGAAATGCCAAAAGAAGAGGTTGCCGTTTGTGTCGGGCTTGATTTCGATGTGTCTGCGGCAGAAGCTTGCGTCAGCGTTTGTTTCGGAGTTTGGCGTCAACGACTTGGGCGTGCGCGCGACTCACCCTGCATGCATCTTCACCGGAATTTGGTCTTCGGGGACACCAGGCAAGTTGCGAACGTAGTAGTCGGCGGCGGCTGGCTTGTCCGCCAGGGCTGCCAGAGGCCCGAGGATCAACGCCGCGGCGGCCAGCCATCGTCGGGGCCCCGGGATGGAAGCGACGGAAGCCATCGCCCACGTGGCGATCACGACGGCGTCAGTGCAAGCTATGCGAATCTTGCAATAAATAGATATGATCGCGCACAATTGAGTACAGTGGCCCGGCTATCAGTTGCGCAGGAAGATGTCGTGTGATGATGGTGATGGCTGAGGCATGATACTGTCAGCTCAGTCCTGCCAATGAGGCGAGGTGGCATTGTCCTCCACACAGGTGGCTATTGTGACCCGTTTCGGGCGGCATTTGTTCAGCTGGGGCCAAGCGTTGCGCCACATAAAGCACTACAACTTTGGCATATATTTTTATGACGAGGGCAGTGTGGACGTTTAGATTTAGGCAGGTAAATTTAATGAAAAAGGGTTGAATTTTATCGAGCTTGGACTTGAGCGTTGCCCTCTGTAAGCCAAGGCTGTCACATCGACATCGACACCCTGACAGTGACACTCCTCACCAAGATCAATGCAGGGCTCCACCAGCCGCAAAGTCTCTTTTTAGTGTGGTTAGATTTGCATCGTCCAACTCACAGCGCCAATATCAGTCTTCTAGTAGGACTACCTAGAACAAAACTCCCGTGCAAGGAGCTAACACGTACCGCAGGAGCTGACCCTCCTCACATAGACAAGATGGCCTCAGCTTCAAAGACCATCGTCGTTGAGCATCTCGACCCCGAGCTTGGTCCTTGGTCAGAACTCGAGTACAAGTGCATCGCCAAGGAGAGCCATGAGAGAGACAGCGACTTTATTCTGTCTTGCTTGCCTGACGGATTCAAGGTCCCGGACACTCTAGCCAACAGCCCTGCATTCAGGGCTGAACATCGCGGTGTGGAGGAGCTTTATGCGGACACCAGAAATCGAGTCTGCCTATTGGATCCTGCGGCCGCCAAGGACTTGTCTCCCGAGGACGGTGACAACTTTGATGTGTTTCTGTTTGGTGGAATATTGGGTGAGATTTCATAGCCAGGGACAACGTATTTCCTGGCACTTGCTAACGTATCCCAGGCGATGACCCGCCAAGAGGTTCAGCATGTCCATCCTCTGTGTGTGTGTATGACCATACTGACAAAAGCAGATCGCACTTCTGAACTTAGAAAGAAGGGTTTCGAGGGACGTCGTCTGGGCCCTCAGCAAATGACCACTGATACTGCCGTTCGTGTGACGAGAATCGTAGTTCAAGACAAGAGTGAGGCGTCTTCCTGTTTGGGCTGTGCCGCGTCAGCTAATCGGTTCAGTTGCTCTCGACAAGATTGATTACCTCGACTTTCCCGAGCTAAAGTTCAACAAATATGAAAGCACAGAGATGCCGTTTCGATATGTCAAGGGCTCGGATGGGGAGCCCATCATGCCCGAGGTAGTTGAGCCCACCAGTCTGGCTAGATCATTGCTAACGCATCCGCAGGGTATGAAGGAGCTGATACAAAGTGATGCTGATAAAGCGGTAGATGATTTGGTTTAGCTGATTCCGCCAAATACAAATGAACTACAACTTATTACCCACCATGAGCTTCGGCGTTTGCGTGATGGTGAAACGTGGGCACTCTTTACACCGAGCATATCATCCTGCGCCACTTCGCAAACTATACGCAATAGGTCCTTGAAGGTTGACTGCAGTCTACGATAATACTCGGTTTCGGCAAGCCGCTGTTCCTCGTTTGATCTTGCCGCCCGGGCCGCAAGAGTGAGGCTGGCTGCGGCATAAGACCTCGGGTGGTGACACATCCGACGGCGGTCCAAACAGTATCTAGTCTTGGCATCTGAGAAACACGGCAATTTCCTGTGGATGGCTGACTGGTCCTGCTCAATTGCCGGCTATGCTGAACTTGAATCCACCGAAATAGAACCCCGGCCCGTAGACTCGTGGGAAGGCTACGCCAGATCGATTATCCGGTCTGTCAGTCGACCCAGTTTGACAGCTGCATAGATCTGCAGGGTGGGGGTGATTTGACTACATCTGATGTTGCGAGATCCTCAGTCCGTGATGCATACGACTTCACGGGAAGCAAGCACCCGAAGCAGGCGTCAAGGCTGGAGAGTCGGGCTGATGGTGGCTGACGTTTGCACTTGCTTGGGCTTGTTTGGAGCTGCAGTCTGGCGGACTGCGCCCTCCCCCTAGATAAGAAATTTTATTATACATCAATTCGCCTGAATTTGAATTGACCTGTTTTTGTCTCAGGAATGGCATCGCTGCATGAATGGCACTGTTTCCAAGAGCGGTGGGCATACCCTGGAGATGCTCTTCGCCTTCTGCACCTGGCACTGCGGCACGAGCTGAGTATCGACGAGCGTCGGAATTGCGCACAGTAATGCTTTACAAACACGCTAGCCATAAAAGAAGGCCGAAAATCAAGTATGCATATAAAGCAGCATCTTCTACGCCTAATGAAATCCTAAAAAAAGAAAATTCTCGCAAAAATGCATGTTCCTGCGGGGGGTCGAACCCCGGACCTTGACATTACACCATAGAGCCAAAAGAAGTCCTTGATCTATAAGAGTCACGCGGTAACCACTCCGCTACAGGAACTACCTAGACCAAAGTCGTCTTAATTAGACCTAAAAAGGCTTGAGCATTTGCCCCACTTAGATTACAACCTAAACGCCACAAGCGCCCAATCATTTGAGCTATTACACAGCGACTTCTGTAACTAGAACAGACAGCGCTGCAGGGCGCTGGGAACACGCTAAAAGTGCACTGGCCTTGTCCTGTCCCGAGGGGTCTTGGGGTCCAATCTACTAGGTACGGAGCTATCAATCGATCATCTCTGCCCAGTAGCTGCTGCGAGATCCGCACGCAACGGTGTCCGTCCTTGTTTTGTCTTGTTTGGAACGAGTTAAGCAATGCATGGGTTGTGGGAAGGCAAGAGTTTCGGCCATCACCTGCCCAGCACATGGCATTGGGATTGGAACGGTGACGCTTGATCCGCATTGATTCTATCAGTAAGTAGTGTAACAGCGCGTCATCGTCCACGACAGAAAAACGCATACTGTTTTCGTTTTCGGGTCAGGCGGGATTGACGTTGAATCATTGGTCTTTCCAGCAGCCCGGGAAATCCCTATCACCGAAAATCATGAACTCCGCAGCGGCGGTTTCTGTACTTCGTATTTTCTCTCGGCAGGCTTTCACGTGTGGTTCATCCAAGTAAGCCTGTCCCGGCCTCGAGACGAGGCAAGATGTGATGAAGGAAAAGTTTGCCACAGATTACACGAGACAACCAAAGTATCATTCGCTTGAGTTTAGGAGAGCATTTCCTGTTACATCAAGGGGGTCGCAGCTTCTTACTTGGCCATGTTGACTACGCTGGAAGCGTTGTGAGAGAGTTGCGGAACGAGAAGGAAATCTGGACTTGGAATACAAAAGTCATCTCAATCACAGTTACAGTTCTCTAAGAAGCTTGATACGGACAGTGTTTCAAATAGCTTCTCGGACTTTCAGGATGATGTCAAGGCGGCGGCGTTCAGGTCAAACCACGAGTTGAAACGTTGGGGAAAGAAGAAGACGCTGCCAACCTTTGGTGTACTTGCTCCAAACCACCGATTATTATTGCAGTCTAAGTTTGTCCGTACTTGCTTAGAAACAAGCCAGAGGCGAGGTGCCATTGCGTGATATTCCCTGCCCTGTCCTCATTGGCCATCGCATTCGATATCGCGCCGGGGCACTAATGTAGCCTTGCGAAGTGGCCTCATTTTCCTCTGGCGTGCGGCTGTCCACGAGTCATGGACGTGTTTCACTCTCTGGGAACGAGATTTTAGTGGCGCCCACCACAGCCAGAATACCTGTTAGTTACGGAGCTGGGCTCTTTATTACACGTCTGTTTTCAGTATCCCGTAATAATAAGATCGTCTTCGTCTGTTCACATGAAATGGCGGGTGTGGAGTCTGCCGACTACAACCCGCTGCCCGATACGACCAAGGTTAGAGGGACGACGGGGGATAATGGGGGCGGATATGTACCAGTATTACAATTAAGATCGCCTCTTACTATTTTAATATCTCAAGGTCCGGGATCGCACTGGACCTCTTGGGCGGCGGCTGACTATGCCAAGATGCTTCTCCCCAGTCGACGTGTAAGATTCGGTAGCAATGCATACCATGATTCAAACACTGCCGAGAATCCGCAGGCGATGCAAGTACCCCGCGGGGTTGAAAGATAGCATGGTTTTGTAGAGGTTGCAGATGTGAACCTCGGGAGTAATAGACCAAGGAATCTGGCACATGTGTACTGCACATATGACGCTAAGAATTTTAGAAAAATCTTTAGCATCGTGCCAGCAAATGTTTCGAACAGGATAATGCTAAAAAAAGGTTGCCCTGGTGAGCCGTGGAAATTGGAGGGGCATGTCAAAGCACGGCGGTGACATCTAGTGAGCGGCGGCCAGGCGGAGAGCACATGCAATACTCCGTACAGGACTTCAGACTGAGGCTTGGCAGGGAGTGTCGGGAAGATTTGACGATGAAGATCGAATGTGAGTGTCGCTGTGCCGAGGCGTGGTAGTATGTATATGTACCCCCTCTTCCTTTCTGATTAAAAACGGCCAAAACATGGGTGAATAACCGACAGTGACGCTAACAGGCAAGACATGCAGCCGCCTTTTTGCCCATTTGGGACTCGTCTGATGGATAAACAACGGCCACACCAACAGGGATGCCGCAAAATGTGCTTGGTAAATACCAGTAAAAAACAGGGAGGTGGAGATTTGACATTCTCCCATCATCATCCCGAGCGAGCCCTCGGAGAACAGGCCGGCAGCGCACGAGGGACAGCTTTCATTGCACGGCCAAGGGTGGGAAAAAAATGGTAAACAAAAACACTAGTTTCAAGATCTCTCAGGAGTTGAGTCGCAGGCCGCAACACGAGGACTGTAAACATGTTGTAAGCCAAGGACATGACATGGGATGAAACCTGGAAGAGCCGTGCAAATCTTCTGTCACAAAGCCAGAACAGGGGCATATTTGTAGAAGTGTTTAGTAAGAGGGATCTCCGCAAGGACCCAAAAGCAAGGCCTGACATATATGTACATATTTTCCCCCACTTGGAGCAGGAAAGGCCTCCCTGTCTTTGAACATTGCATTCCACCATCAATCACATCACGATTGCGAAACGGTGGGAGCCATGACACTAACTGTTGGGCCAATCTACACAATGGATGTTCCAAGCACATGGGCTACCGCTTTTAGCTTGGTTTACAACAGGAAACAGCGTGCGCCGGCGCCAGGCAAATTCGTCTGTCGTATTTTTCCAAGGTTGCAAGGATGAGCAAGGGTGTCGGAAGGCCCCGTGTTTTGCCTCTGTATCTCTAGTCAGTCCCTGGACGAGTAACTGCCGATTGGGGGTTGTGTCTGCGTCCCGGGTACGGCCGTGAATGGACAGGCCAGGCTGCAAGGAGATGAAATAAGTAAATGAGCCCGACGCCAAGGTTCAGATCTTGCGTTTGCTTTTGCGCCAGCATGGGTCGGGCAGGCGAGAAAGGCGAAGAAATCGGGCGTCGAGATGGATCACGACAGATGGCGAGGGCGGACGGGCCAGTGCTCGCCACTCCCGCGAGGCGCAGACAAACGTAACGGTTGCACGGCTGGCGAAGATTGACTTCAAAGTGCTTGCGATGCGGCGGGAGGTTATGACGGACCATGCGAGTCACGATGAATTTTATTGCAATCAAGAGGCAGGCATTGCATCGTATCGCTGCTTGGTTGGCTGGAGTTTGAATCACGGGGAGTCTCGGAAGCGGAGCCACTTTCGTTCCGGCTCGCCGCTCCAACTTGGCCGGCTCCGGTGTGCGACACATCAACTCAAGGCAAGGACAGGCAGAACCTGGCGTGGGCCACGCAGGCAGCCGCTAATGATTCGAAAAGCCAAGACCTGCATCGCGTGGGCTTGTAATCGGCAAGCCGAGACGGATGACTCGCTTTCCCTACACCACAGACGAACGGCGGTGTCGATCAGGAAGCGCCCAGGTAGCAAACGAAGGTTTGGCAGCCTTAAGCAGCGGCGCGGCGCATAAGAAACTATATCTTTGCTTGTGTGTTTCTCTGCAGCATCGATCGTCCATGATTAGGGAACATGAAGAAGAAAAGCCCAGGCCACCCTGCGGCAAGCTCCCGCCGCGCCATCACCGGTGAAAACAACGGGGGGAGGGATGATCCGGACTTGCGTGCTGTCCCGCTCATCAATTTCCGCCCGCCCACCAACGAGTTATCGAGCAAGCAAAGACCGGACCAGAAGGCTGCTGGCCCGCCGCGCTGGCTCCCTTCTGCTCGGGTGCACCAACTTCTCTCTCCCCGTAGCTGCGGACCTGAACGTGACGTTGGGCTCGAGCCGCCCACTAACCTCGTCCGAGAAAAGCGCCATGCAGCTCCCAAGAAACTCTATTTTGGCCCATCGACTCCATCCTGGCAGTGACACGCCATCGACGAATTCTCACACGCCCGTAGGCATTACTGTATCACGCCAAGCCGCAGACCAGAGCCCCCCCCCCCCGCGTGTGCTCCCAATGGTCTCAATGGGAGTCTGCTGGGGCCTGGTATCCAAGCAAAAAGCTATCTCATTCATGGTCATGTTCTTCACGGCCGAGAAGCTCGAATCGGCTATCTCGTAGCCTCTCGGGCCCACTGAAACACCCGTCACTTGTTTTCTTTGTGATGCGGCTGCTTGCACAGGCTCTTGGTCCACTGTCAATTTTGCACACGCACGCCCCGTCGATATCGGCTTGGCTTTGCTCTTGCTTGCTCCCGGTGGCATTTGTGGTGGTCGCGGTGGTACCGAAGCATCTCGAGGCCTAGTCCCCGTCTAGTAACCTATGAAACAGCAACTCGACACGTCAACAAAACGTTCTATGGCCGGCGCTCTCAAGTTCTGTGTTTGTGATTGCCGTTACAGCAAGCAACTAGAGCAAAGTTACTTGCGATTCATCCACTCATCACCGTACGAAAAAAGGAGTCCGGCGTGTTGCCACGCGACGAGTTCTCCCTAGTCGATCCATGGTGGGCTGAACTATTTACTGCGCAGGTCACTAGATCAAACTCAACTTTAAGGCTCAACAGCTGGTGCATTCCTGCCTGGGTGCTTACCAACCTACGAACCCTGAATTTATTGGAATTCTTGGAGCCTGTGGTGGAGATTACAGAGCGGCGATTGGTATGTTGTCCCCCTCCCATTGTCACTGATTCAATGCCGTGGCCGCGAGGCAGCCGTGGAGGCACCGCATGCAGACTTTGGCCGAGAATTGCGCTGGGTCGTACAGTAGTCTGCTTCTCTCTCCTTGAACACAAGCTTGGCGAGCAGGATCAGATATCAAAGCGACAGACACACCAGGCTACTAGCGAGTTGCTTGGATGGCTCTGAAACTGGCCAACGGGGTGTTCCAGTGTGCGCTAGTCTCGATTCACATGGCAGTCATCAAAATGGATTGTTGGACGAGGCCGAGCGATAGACGTTCGACCAACTCACTGATGCATGCTGACCTACCATGCCTGCTCTTTTATGCTTTATACTGACTGGTACAGCCTCTCTTAGTCCGGACGGATACACAGGCCACTTGCCGTGTGTGGGTAAGGGGGCCGGGGGAGGGGGCCTCAAGGGCCTGCACTGCTGCACTCTTCGACATGATGATTCTCTCGACTCTCAACTCTGTCCCCACGCATCCATACATGGTTCCTGGTTCCACACATTTCCGAATGTAAACTTTCTGCTCAACGTCTCCCTTCCCACTTGGGCCCAGTCGCATGGTGCGATTTCCTGCACCAACTTGCTGTGGCAACCTATCAACGCCCCTTGGCCCAACTTCTTCCCGCCTCGGCCACGTCCCATCTGCAAGAGTATGGGCAGTCTCGGTGGGTCAGCTCGTGAGATTCACCGATAGCTGCACCATCTGACCGTATGTATGCCTTTGGGGTGTAATCTGTACGATGCGTGGAAATCACAACGCAAGGTTCATCTCGCCCTCCCTTTGTCTCCGCCCCCAATGGCAACACACGTCGCCAGCAGCCCGCGCGGCTTGTGGCATTTCAGCGCAATCTTGACCCCTTTCAGCCATCATTGTCAGTGTAGGACGATGCTCGGGGATTGAGCGTTTCTTCATCTGTGCCTTCATGATTCGCCTGCCTGCATCATCCCAGTTCTGCTCTTGCAAGTTCTAACCGCTCGTCGTCGCATGATGATGCAGGAGATTGGAGAATTCCAAGAGTCCGTGCTCCTCTAAAAAATCATACTGGTACGGATTACAGACCAATTGGTTAGAAGCGAACGCCCCCCGTCTATTCACAATGATCCACATCAGTGATGCTTTCCCGGCATGTACCCTGCTCCCGGAACTGCCGACTACCGCGAGTCATCGCTGGTGAACCCCCGCTGCATGCTCATGATGTGGCGGGCAAGTTTGCAAGCTGGTACAGGAGCACTTCCCGTTCTGCTGCGTGTCGCATCCTGTCCTCCAAGGTCATTGCGGCTGGGGGTGGAATACTAGTGCTGTCAAAGTGTTTCCCGCTCTGCCCATGGCCTCCCGCTATGCAGCCATCCTCCCGCGCTGGTGCTGGTTCATCAACTATGCTGTTGGCACTGCATTGCACATAGCCCTTGTCCTGTTTACCCGAGTCACATCTCACAAAGCTATACAAGTCAGCGCTGTCCTTGCAACCAGAAGTCGAGAACCGAGCCTGGCCCACTTTGTTGTGTTTCTATGCTCTTTCTCCATGAAGTTTACATCGAAAAACTCATCATTCCACTGGTTCTTATGCGAGGCTGACCATTCTACTGATTTCTTGAACGAACAGGGATATACTTTGCACCATTCCTCAGCCTCCCTCCCCGACATTCTTCTGGTTTGTTTTCGACCACTTCGCTTCTTTACTCCATTACCCACGGACATTTGTCTCTTGTCTGCTGCACTTGGACGTGACAATTCTGTCTCAGAGTGCCTGAGACTCTGGTACCCCATCTCAAATCTCAGTGCTGGTGATAAAAATAGTCTGCACAGGGGCCCTCTCATCCTTCTTCCACTCTCCTTCCACTTCATCTCCAAACCCTTGTCACGCATAGCCACTTTCTACTGTTTCAAGACCTTGGTGGCCCAAGCTGTGGAGAGCGCTGCCCGTCTTGTTTCGCTCGGTCCTGCAAAGACTGGGCCCCGGAGCAAGAAATAATAATCCACGTGTAGGGCATACAGAAACCTTTGTTGCGCCCTTGTCGTCCCAGACGTACTCGTGCATAAGCGGTCGGATTGTTTCGATCTCCTCTGGGACCATTTAGCAGTCAGTGCGTGAGATCTCCTGGGCACCCGCCGATCGCATCAAATACGTCGGATGGCCCGTTTCTGACCGAATAGTTCCTTGTTCCATATCGGTACTGCATATTGGCTGTTTGGATGCTGGTTTCCTTCAGTACACTCAGTACACTGTCAGCTCGGTGGATTATCAACTTCAGCCTCCGCCACTAAGCTCTCTTTACTCTTTCATTCTCCTTCTCATTTCCATTTTTCTATTGCCCCGGCTGGACAACATCTCCCAGCTTCAGTCTCGACAATTAATTCAACTCGGATATAGCTGGTCACCACAGATACCCATAGCATCGTTTCATCTCTCTTGGATATTGCATCGACACGCTTCTTCCACACTCTTCGACCCAGCGTCAACATGGATGTGACTTCGCTCCTCAACACAGCAGCGTCCGGCAGCTCGTCAAAACCTCCAAGAGCATCTGCATCGCCGGCCATTACGGAAAGTGGCCACACAGTACCTTCTTCAGCGCTTCCCACGCCATCGCCAGAGCGGACACTAGGACCTGCAAAATACGAAAGAAGCCCTCGCCAGGACTCGTCGCTTTGGGGAGCGAGAGGGTACTCTCTCCAACTGGCCCTGGAATCGAAAGCGCGGTCGGGCTCTGTGTTTTCGTATCAGGCCGATGGACGCAACGAAACGGAGAGCGAGGATGGCATTTACAACAGCTCAAGAAATGACTCGATATGCTCGGCAGAAGTCTCCGCCTCACAGTCTCCGCGCACCATACCATCTCGCACCCTATTGTACGTATCACGGGCTCAACATGCACATGGTTCCTAACGAGAACTAGATCACCGCGATGCAAACCCACACTACTTAACAAAACAGTCACAAAGTATGCTTCAACTGTCTCTTGACATCAGTATTAGCTAACAGTTGCAGGCCGTTCATTTCTCCAGAGCAAAGTGATGCTGAACATGGGGGGCATGAACCGAGGAACGGGGCTCCAGCCAGTCATGGCAGCCAGTCCATCCATGCCTCCTCAGAACCAAGATCACACTCGCATGTCCCTTCAAGAACAACGGTCAGCGCTTTACAATCCGCGAATGGCGCGGCTTTGCACGGCAGAGGGCATTCACTCGACCGCATGGCAGGCCATGAAGAGTCGGAATCCACTTCGCAGGCTGACGATGAAATGTGAGCATTCTGTCCCAACACCATGAAACCGATTGGCAAGTGCCAAACAAGGCAAGCACGTCGAATACAGCAAAGGATGGCCCAGTCCCGAGAACTTGAGACCTATAGGTGGCTGAGCATGCTATGCAATCTACCAGACAGGCGCTGTTGACAGGTTGCCAAGCCGGCGCAGGCGACCCGCGTTTCAACAGCTTGTTTCAACGAGGCATCACTGTTCTATACTAATAGTGTTTAGCAGATCATTACAAGCTAATGGCAACTTGACCAAAATGCACAAACGAACTGTATCTGCGCCAGATATCGCTCAATGCTCCGTGGCCAGAATGCCACGCCATGCCGCGCAGCCCATCATTTCAGAAAGTGCATCGTTACCACCCAGTGTCGAACAGCTAGCCGAGGGCTCACGCCGCAGCTCTGGGGCGACAGAAACTGGCGCTTCGATGAAGCAGGACCAGGAAGCCTACTGCATGTTTGTCAAGGACTGCGACACGGGGTCGCAGCTCCGCAAAGCCATTTCCCATCTCTTTGGACGCAACAAGGCGTGCACTCTGCGCATCCCCAAGCACGTGTGGGTATACTACTGCCGCAAGCACTATCAGCGCATCCGGTACCGCAACGCAAAAACGTATCCTCTCAACCAGATGGAGCTTGTCAAGCTGCAGATTATGCGTCTGCAGGCATGGAGCGAGGAGAACAGGAAGCGGAGCAGTGGCGCTTACATCCGCATGTGGACACTGTCTCTGCGCAAGCGTGAGCAGAGCCGCATCGAAAACGGTGGCGGTGGCGTCGTCGAAGACGCGGCCGCTCACGATGCTCGCAGCACCGCAGGTACCGCTGTGCCCGAGTGGCTCATCCAACGCGTCGCTTCGGGCTACACAACCGAGGCGATTCTCGACGTGGCCGACCGCCTACACAAGGAAATCAAAGACGGGCTCTTGGCGCAGGTGCCCGAGATTGAGTTTCTCCCGGATATTGTAGAAGCTGACTCTGGCGCCGGCTCCAAGTCGTCTCGCAACGGGCGTCGGCAGAGCCGCATCTCGAGCAGCGGCAGCGGCATCAGGACGCCCAAGCGAAAGGCGCCCGATTCGCTCGACTTTGCCCGCGGCGACTCTGTCTACTCGGCCAGTCGGGGAGGCGCATACTACCCGCCGCCGCCTCACCACCACCATCATCACCAGGTCCACTACATGGGCGAGGAAAGCTACGACGTTGTCAGCCCCTCGGGCAAGCGCGCTCGCCTCGTGCACGGCGGGCCGCCGTACGGGCCGCCGCGCCCCGACTCTGCGCAGCTGCCCCCGCTAGCGTCTGCACTGTTGTATGGCGAGATGAAGCCGCCGTCTCAGGGCGCTGCGCGCGCGCCCAACGTCGTCGTGCCGCGGATTCAGCCGCCCGAGTACCGCCGCGGTAGCTACAACTACGGAACGGCGTCGCCGCCCGACTCGTACTATCCGGGCCAGCAGCAGCTGCCGGGTGGACCGGCCCGCTGGGACGGCCACGAGTCGTCGCCACACTCGGCACGCAGCGAAGGGGCCTACGCCCTCAGCGGCGGACCGCCGCACCACGGCCCGCAGTCTCTGCCGCCCATCAACGCCCAGTTTGAGGCCCGCTTCCCGCGCGGCGCAGCGCAGCACGGCCCGCCCGCCCGTCCTCACCACTGGCGGTCCGCGAGCGACTACATCCCCGGCGACCACCGCGGTGCGCCTATGCCCGGCCGGCCACTGAGCTCGGGCCACGATGCGCCATATCAGCACCATCCCCCGCCGCCGCCTGGCTACGGCCGCGAGTATGAGCAGGGCCCGCCGCCGCCGCCGCACCACTACGGACAGGAGCACGAGCAGTACACGCATGCGTGGCCACGGGGGTATCACGGCAGCCAGGCGCGCCCGCGGCACGTGGGACCGCCGCCGCCGGGATACGCGGATGAGGGCTGGACGCGCGAGGGGCGGTTGGTGTACGGGGGACGCCCGTAACTTTTCTCTCTTTTCTTTGCGAGATGATTATTATGAAATTTCTGCGTCTTGTCTCATTCTCTAATCATGGGGTCCATCTCCTTTCGTCATTTACGGAGCCGAGGTATCTTGAAGCGCCTTTTTTTTTTTTCCCATGGGACAGCAAAAAAGAATGTGTAGCGGTTTTCATTTGCAAAGTTTTGGTTCATGTGTTCAAATTTAAGTACTCTGCGGGGTCGTGAATTCGAATTCACGTAGGCCTTTATATAATGTATAAGTAATAGACGACCACTGAGTCATTGCAGCCTTGACGTCATGCAAAAGTCCCGTACCTAGTTAATGAATGTGCCACGCTTGGTGATGTGCCACGACTTGGGCCGCGCGCTTCTGCGTCTATGCAAGTTGTACGCGGCAAACAAGTTGAAGTGTAAAAAAAGAAAAACAAAATATGCGTGCCAAGTCTCGCTGTGCACGGGCGTGTTATCGCCTCGACACGCTGGCTCTGAACGGGACAGCGACGCTTTCCTGGCCCGAATGATGCTGCTACTTGTTTTTCACCGAGTGCTTCCGTCTCGCCATTCTTCATTGCGGCGTGTTTACAGGTAGGTGGACACAGCCTTGCAGACTCGGGTAACGCTGGCTGCTTTTTCGTGTATAGGGGGCGGGCGTATATCCTACGCAGCCATGGTAACCCGGAAGGTGTTTTGTTTCCTCAGCATCAACATGGTAAATAGGTAGTTGTCAATGAAAAAGTTTCTGAGTGGTTAGTCTTTGTTTTAACCCCCACGTACGGGAGACGAAGTGAACAATCCACGTCGAGCGAAGCGAGGAAAAAAAAAAAAAAAAACCAAAAACAGGTGGCGTGGTAGACGGAGGGACGGAGGAGGGTGGTGGAGGGGGGGGGGGGATTATGGTGAATGTTGAGCGGGTTGGGTTTCGGTTGTTGAAAGGATTAAAGGTGGACGGACGGTTTGATAAAGACGGGATGAAGGGGGGCTACAAGAAAGAAAAGATGATGATTTTGTTTGTTTCTGGGTTGGTTTTAGTTGGGTTGGTTCACGTTAATATAAGTGACTCAGAACGGCCAGCCAGCCGTGCGGAGGAGGAACTGTAGAGATTGGCCAGTTGAAGGTAGGGGAGGGGGCCGACAACCGATGCTACCTAGTGTCGAGGACTTTCCAGATTGGGGCATTTTGAGGATTTGGGGGCTGCATGGCTTTCTGAGACATGCTTCCTGTGAGATGTCGGGGCTCGATATATTATCCCAAAATGGTTGGGCGCACGAGCCAGGAGGCGCGGACTTGCCGGGAACTTTTGCAACATTATGAGCAAGTAACATGTGTATGTGTGGGTGCGTGCAATCTGAAGTTGTCTCATTTCTGATTTTGTCGAGCATCACTATATAAAAAGAAAAAAAAAGGATTGTTGTCATCGACGATATCTCCCATGTTGCTAATCCTTTTTTTGCCTTGTTGATTTATCCGTTTCAAAAAAAGAAGAAAAAAAAATAAACAAGAAAAAAAACTTTCCAAAATCAAAATGCAAGCACGACTTGCTAATCCATATAACACCCAAGAAAAACGCCGGTTCATGTAGGAGAAGAAGAAAGAATAAAAAGGAAAAAAAAAAGAAACAAAGAATCTGCCTAGATCCAGGATATCCCATACAAACGCTGTTCTTGTGTCCCCACAGGAAAATGAGGATGATGAATATTCATACTTGTAATCAAAACGAATAAGAAAAAGGGGGGGGGCATCGTGGTTGCCGGAATGCGGCGAGCAAGGGGTTCGGTGAGACTGAGCTGAAAAGGTGCGAAATGTGGCGAGCGTAGCAGTGGAACCAATAAAAGTTGTACAGAGTGGCGGCCGTGACAATATGCAAACGTAACGAGCGTAACAAAAGTAACCGGGAAAAAAAGTGTACAGCGAGCGCCGCAAGGATATAACCAAGAATTGGTCTAGTCCCAGCAAAAAGTTGGTCGTGACGAGAATACCAGGATTCCGTGTACATCGCGCCCATGGCCGTCACACACGTCAATCGTCACATCCACATGCGGCTCACGGTGTGTTGCCCACCACCAGAATCAAGAGCATGCCGTTAATTAGACACGATGCCGTAAACAATAGCCACACGGCGAGACGAGTGACCAGTGCCAGCTCATCCTGACGGTGCAACGTCATGCCGAGACCCGCGCAGGAAAAGCACAGGCTCATCATGACGCCGACAGTGACGCCAACGTCGACCTCGACGCGGAGTCTCCGTCTGCCTGCCGAGATGAGTACGGCGGCGACGCCCATGAGGATGTAGGCGGCGGCAAAGCAGCCCACGGTGCCCCAGGACAAAACGCGCTCGCGGTACCGACGGATGTGTTGCTCGTTGACACTGGGAAAAGTCGCATAGTGGGTGGTGTAGCCGGCAGTGGGGAGCAGGGCGTCGGAGCTCGAGTAGCCGGCTTCATGGTCGGATTCGGTGTGGGCGGTGGACGAGTCGCCGTCGGAGCCGGCACGGCTGGGGAGAAGAGGTCGACGGGGGTGCTGATCGCGGATCTTGAACCAGCCGCGAATTTTGTGATAGGGCATGGTGACGATGGAGTTGACGTAGCCGATGCCGGGAAAGGCGGCATCGTCGTCGGGGTTGACATAGATGGCGTAGGCGTCATCCTCGTCGGCGCCGGCATCGCTTCCGTCGTCGTACTCGTTCCAGTACTTGTGCTGCGCCGAGGCAGAACTGGCGGCCGGGGGCAGCGGCTCAAAGTTGACGCGGGAGACGCGGCGGGCGGAGCTGCTGGCGGGCGAAGGGGGCAGCTCTACGGAAGAGGGTGAGCTGGGCTCGCTGACGGCGGGGGCGGCGCGACGGAGGGCGGCGAGAATGTCCGAGTGGCGCTGGCGGAGGGGGGCAAAGTCGCGACGGGTGAAGCTCTTGAGGCTGCCGAGAACCTGATCGTTGAAGCGAGCCTGGAGGGCGGTTGAGCCGGTCCATTTCTGGGTAGGTGAGTAAGGCGGGACCAATTGAATGGTACAAGTGCAAGCGAGGTGGACAGCTCAAGGCGTGGGCCAAGGTAAGTGTGACAGGTGTGTGGTGTGTGGTGTGAGGTGTGTTGTGTTGTGGTGTGGTGTGTAGTGTGTGGTGTGTAATATCATATATTGAGTAATGTGTTGTGTGTTGTGGTGTGGTGCATACCTTGTATTTCTTGAGAATTTTCCGAAAAGCCGTAACTTGGGCCTTGCAGAAGCGCTCGAGGGCATAAATGTCGTCACCACAGTTGAGAAGCTCGCGCTCGTATTTGGCAAAGCGGCGTTGGCGCTTCATGGCGAGGTTGTGAGACGGGGCTTCTTGGTCGTATTTTGAGATCCATCGGGTTGTGTTGGTTTGTAAGTGCTCTGCTCATATTAGTATGAAACTACAGTAAGAGAGTCTAGAGGACAAGGAGAAATATACCCATTCGACGCAGAATCTCGTCGGCTTTGCTCGTGACAAAGAGGTCGACGCGGTCGTGCTGGCGGCAGAGCTCGGCAAAGAGGGCATTTTCAAACTTTGCCAGAGCGGGATCCTCGTGGCCGGGAATTGCCATGGCGGTAGCCTGATCGCGGGTGGTGTGCATTTTAATTTCGTGCTTGAGGGAGTTGTAGTCGAGGTTGTCTAGAGGTATTGTTAGACAATTTCTTCTTGTTAAGAAAAATACAAAAAAAAAAAAAAAAAAGCTGGCAACGGGCCCAACACAGTCGCGACAAGGGTGGTGGACGTACGGAGACTCCATTGGGGAGCCGACTCACGCTCGAGCTGCTCGCCGTACTTCATGGCGGGGGCAGAAGAGGTGAGAGGCTGCGGTGCGTTGTTGACAAGGCCAATGCCCGGTGGATGGAATATAAGATTCTGTTGTAGTCGTCGTCGTCGAGGCGGGTTTGGGCGCAGCAGTGGCAGGTTGATGGGTCGTAGCTATGGCAGTGCCGTCACAAGTGGGCTGGCTGGTGGGCGTTTGCAGGGATGCGGCCAAGGTTTGGGAGGCAGGGTATGGATGAGGCGTTGACGAATTTGATGGAGAGTAATCCGTAGAGAAGCAAAATAAGGAGTAGTAGAGGTGGGAAAAGATGAAGATCGAGATGACGAGTAGAGTAAGGCGGGGAATAAAAGTCAAAAAACAGAGTTGGTCGGCAATGTGGCGACGGAGGCGAGTCGTGGTGGTGCACACAGCCGGTAATTGGTAGTTTGGCGCGCGCGCAGAAAGGTGACAGTGGCGCCGCGGGGAGCGTTGAAGAGGGCCCGAGTCCGTGACGGCGCAACGACCGACACCGGCGAGACGAGCCAGAAGCGGTAGATGGCTGTATTTTGTAACTTGTAGGGCCGAGACAATGAATTGACTGAAACAGTGTCTCGGGCGAGAAAGGGTAATTGAAAAGGAGATTGGGGTAAAAGGATATGAAAATGTGGGAATGAGCAAAGTACGAAAAGGAAAGGAGAAGCAGAGAAAAATAAGGAACAAGAGGAAAGGGAAGAGAAGAAGAAGAAGAAGAGGCAAACGGAAAGGCAAACGGAAAGGCTGTTGGGCAAGACTTGGAAACGATATTTTTTGGAGTCGGCCTGGAGTGGAGGGGGGGACCCTGGAAGGCTTTTAATATTAGCAAAAGAATAGGGTGTGGCCTGGGCAAGGGACGTACGATGGCTAGTGATGGGGGTGTGAGATCAGGTCAATTGGTTGTACCGTAATGGGTTTTTTCCAAGCTGACCTTTTCTTTTCTCGTTCAATTGTGAATTTGACTTTTGTTGAAATATCAGGCCAGGTTGACGTGTTTGGCATGGATGGTCAAAGTCGCCAACAGCACGACATAAAGAGGGATGGAGGGCAGGCAGGTAATGTAGGAACGTTGTTAACTACAGTACCTACCTAGGTAGGTACGGATTAGTTAGCGCTGAACCGCTGGTTGAGGCAGAGAGGGCGCCAGCGGGTGGAGCATGGATGGACACAGGCATTATTACCCATGCGCTCGAGGAAAAAAAAAAAAAAGACTTGTACCGGTAAATATCTGGCCAGAACTAGCAAGGGTCCGTGTTGTGGTGCAGTTTTTTATTAGTGCAGTATCATTCATGATTGATATTTGCGTGTTTTGATTCGTTCAACGTTATCAGCTATCATGGTCCAATTCCGACCAAAGATAACTCGTGAGTACTAACATGTAGGGTTCATAGCCATCATTGACAACGCACATGATACGCACAGAACTAATATTGATTTTTCAAGGGAAAAAAAAAGAAACCATAGGCTCGTCACAGGCTCGTCCTCGTCTTGGGTTACATATTGATCTCGTAATGATGCACAAGCACGCCGTGGTGGGGGATTGTTGGGGGTCTCGGCCTCGACAAGCTCAAGTGGACCGTTGATGGGCGGCCTCGATTGCCTGCTGCTGCATGCAGCCTGCGCTGCAGTTGGCCTGTAGATTACAGACTACCAGTAACTACCTAGGTAGGTAGGTAGTTAACGTGACTAGTCATAGTCTGGTACAGTGCATTCTTTTTGGTCCTCGGCAGGGATGGAAATTAGTACGTACTAATTTAGTTACTAAATTAGTATTTTTAGTATTTTTAGTATTTACTAATTAATTACTAAATTAATTAGTATTAGTATAGATTTTTTATACTAAATACTAATTTAGTAAATACTAAAAAATACTAAATTAATTAGTAATTAGTATTAGTATAAGAAATTACTAAATTAGTTACTAAAAATACTAATTTAGTATTTTTATTTTAATATTTTTTTTAAAATTATTATATAAAATTTTTATTAAATATATTATAATATAATAAAACTAAAAATACTTAAAGTAACTTAAAAATAATTAACTAAAATTAATTAGAATTTATTAAAAATATATATTTTTATATAAGGTAAAAGAAAAAAAATAAAAAAAACTATAAATATTTTTAATTAATTATAAAAAAATATATATAATAAAAAAGGGTCTTTTTAGATATATATAAGTTTTAAATAAAATTATAAAATTTTAATATATTTTATATATATATTTTTTTATTTTTAGAAATACTAAATTAGTTACTAAAATACTAATTTAGTATTTTTATACTAATTAAATTAGTTTAGTATTAGTATAGACTTTTACTAATTAATTTAGTATTAGTAATAAATTAGAATTTAAATATTAATACTAAATTAATTAGTAAAAGTATAGACTTTTACTTACTAATTTAGTATTTAATTAGTATTTACTAATTAATTTCTAACCCTGGTCCTCGGCTGCAAGCCTGCAACCACTGGGCAAATCCGGACTTCTGGATGACGCTAGCAGGGGTCCTTTTTTTTTCTTTTTCCCTTGTTGCGGGCCTCTCTTGTTCGCTTCCCCCTTTGCCCCTGTAAAGCCTTGCTTGCCTTGAGCCTTGATGGACCACTCACGGCCAACCCAGCGTGGCTGGGCTGTTGCACACCGTTGCCGCCATTGGTCATTTTGCAAGGCTTTGCAAGAGAAGAAGAAAGTTTATATAAAAAGTTTATCTATTCAATGCGAATCACGAGCTAGAATCAACGGCCTCGTTTCAAGTATAGCCGAGTGCTCAAGTAATGTTCTATTAATACCATGCAGGCTTTTGATGTACGTTTACTTTTTTTATATAGATATATATGGATATATTGGTGTATTCTATTATACATTTCATCGGCACACCGACATGCACAATGCTCGCTACAATCCATTAATTCGCTTCATTTCCTCCCACATAACCATCGTAATCAGCCATCGATTCCTCAGTCCCCGCAACGGCCATCTTCCGCCGTCGCCTCACCTGTGGCCTCGATCAAAAAAGAAACAAGTGAGATTGAATTGAACGAAACCACCCTCCCCCCCCTCCCCCCAAATCAACCCACTACTCGCTAAAAATCTCGAGCTTCCCCCGCTAGCAACGCCTTTTGCAACCTTGCCATTTACCGACTTCCGACCAGTCCTGCCACCCCGACGATCCGACATCCGACGGTTTACATACAAGTTGAAAGACGCAAGAGAAAATTTTGATTAGAATTTTCAAAAAAGTCAAAATGTAGTCGCTTGTCTTGTCCATCACCACTTGATTGAATGGAGAACCAGAGGGGCCGTCCTCGAATCCACCACAGCTCCGCTTTCCCCCAAACAGCCTCGTCCTGTAGACCCAGTTTGCCCACAATCCCGGCCTGCCTCTAGTTATTCATATCCATTCATTTTAATCCATTCATCTAAATAATCCATCCACATCCCTTCAATCATCGATTCATCTTCACTACGGATACTATATATGATCGACACAATGCCCATTCATACCCACCACCTCCCGCCAGCTAACCCCGTCTCGCTGTCCACTGATTCACACCAACACCTTGATAGTATTCCATTCCATCATTACTGCCGACTTTACGGATTACTGGGTTATCACAAGTTCCGCCTCCTTTTGGCCATGTTCATGCAATGCAACGTGACTGCTTGCAAGCCTGGCACCATTCCCTTTGCGCTCGCCCAGTCATCTCGACAACCCCATGCCAATGCAAGTGCGACCCCCCATGCGGGCCCATGCACCTGGCATACCGTAGGGCCTCTGCCCCTCTCTTTCTCTCTCAGACTTTTTCCCTAGTTATCCTTTCCATTCTCCATTGCTCTTTTTTTTTTTTGGAGTTCGTTTTCGTCTCCATGGTTCGGTGACTGAAATGAGTACGTTGTCCGCGACAAGCTCTTCACCAAATCACCACTCCTCACGTGCCTCCCTCGGTTCTCCATCCACAGACAGTAAACTAGGAAAAAGGAAAACTCCCTGTCTAGATCCCGGCTTCAATCCCGTTGCCCACTCTGACATTTCATCGCCCAGTCACGCGACCACCTCCCAGTCTCACGCACGCCCGCCATGCCGCACATGCTTCTTGCATAACCACCAACCTGCCTGCATGCAACCTCGACGGCCTCGACCTCGCACTACGCCATGGAATCAAGAGAAAAAAAAAATAAATAAAAAAGCAAATTCAAATTCACCTGCTGGACCGATTCCACCGCCCGAGCTCCGCCATTCAATTCCTCGTGCCCATCAGGGCCATCACACCTAGCTTCAACCCGGCCTAGCGTTCTTGGTCCCAACTTGAACAACATCAGCAGAGCGCTGAATTGGAGTCAGGCCCATCCATTCCACACTTAACCCATTGCGGTTCTCCATCGCGCTTCTCGTCAAAGCCCTCAACCTAGCACGCGGAATTGGCAAAAAGCTACCTAGTGGCTGCTTCCAAAAGGGCCCCATGCGCACATGTCATGAACAGCAGCCTCGACTGCAATTTGAAAAGAAAGAAAAAATACAAGAAGAAACGACATGCTGCGTGACGCAATGCCGTTCTCCGCGTCAACGAGCCCTCCTTCTCTCCGCATCTTTTCTCTGCGAGCCCGTCATGCAGGGTTCAAATCACGGCACCGTTTCCCCGGTTCGCGCCGCAGCATGCCACCGCCGGAAACATGACGTTTGAAAATGCTTCAATCAAACCCCTTTTTTCTCTCTGCACCTCGCCATTTGTCCCACAAGCCTTGTGCACATCTCGCAGCTTTCCCTCCGGGACCCCTTTTCCGGCAGGAGAGCACACGACCATTTGCCATGGCCCCCACTCTTCCAAGCTCTGGTTGCTCCTCGTCGTGCCACTTGTCCATGCAGCAGCTCACCAGTGGCTTCTTTTCTTTTTGAGTGAGTCTTGTATCATCTCTGCTGCAAGTCCATGTCTCGTTTCGGCGCTTTCTACCGCTCTGTCCACCCACTTGCCCCATATCTGCAATCTACAAGTGGCGCCTACTACGGAGTAATAGCCCGACAGCCAAAACCACTAGTTATCCCGACCAGTACGGATACTCGATACATACATCCGTAGAATTTATGACTTGCGAAAAAGTGTAGTGGGGGAATCTACTCGGCCGTTCACGCCACGGTAGCAGGGAATCGCTTGCGTGCTCGCGACATTGACGAGAAAAGTCCTTGCCACGTGTGTGTTGTGACCAACCACTTATCAATTAAGTTCCTAAATGGTTATTTACTTTGGCAAGAAAATTTCATGTCCAAAGGACCCTTGCTCGACAAACAGGGTCCCTTGGAGGGGTCACGCGAGCACCTGCCGCCGTTGTACTTGTCCTCTTTCATCTCGATTACGACGAGAAGCCCACCCACTTCCTGCAATGCAGTGTCATTGTGTAATCACCGGAGTCTGGGCTGGTACAAAAAAAAAGGAAAGAAATGTATATTGTCCCGGTCTCGGCGGAGTTTTTCTCCGTGCCCGACACCCCTGCGTCATATATGATAACGTGGTTCGATATGCCACGATTACTACTACGGACATTTCCCCCCGCCCCATGTTGCAATATCGATCCCCCGCAAGTGCACAACACAAACGGCCTTACACATGTTGGCATATATTGCATCAAACAATGGGCTGACTAGTACTCTATACCTACACCAGGGATTCCTTGTGAAAAGTACTGTCTGTTTATTATTAGCTGCAAACTGTACCTACATTTTCTGCAACAGAAAAGAAAGACTTTGTCGTCTTTTTCGCTGTAAATTGAAAAAAACACTTTTTTTCCCTTTTCTAATATTATGCACCGATGAGCTCATTACATCTCTTTAACAGTGTAATGTCGGAAAACAAAGTTTTTTTTTCATCAAACAACTATCAAAAGAAAAAATGAAAAATGATGGAAACAAGGGGCTTTAAAAAGCCTCTTCTTGTGACGAGGGACTCTGCCTTTATCAGCTGCAACACACTGCAACCACCCACCCCACAAGGACGACCGGTCCCCCGCTCCGCCCCCAACTGCCGCCGCCGCCGCCGCCGCCGCCCCCAACACCACCATGACGCTAATAAGCACCCGTTTCCATGTTGTCCTTTTTTTTTTTT